>PISX010008066.1:0-84649 GCA_004024625.1 Mellivora capensis | reverse complement strand
AACATCTACATTTTTTTTTAAATGTACAGTGTTGGGGATTCACTGAAAATTACCGACCAAGCAAGCCAGGACACAGGAATGAATGACCAAAGCCAAGGAGGAAAAAGCAGAAGGTGGAAAGGATACCAAAAGTGATGTAGATATCGGGCTTCTCAGACAGAAGTTTCCAAAAACTTGAACAGAAATATATTGAAGAAAATAGATAACTGGAATATGTATATTTTAGGACTGGAATATATATATATATATATATATATATATATATATGCACACACACACACACATATATATATATATCTTTTTTTGGAATATATATATTTTAAAAGTAAAAAAGTTATAGGACTGAAAGATGTAATAATTGAATTGAATAGATGAGTTTAACAATGGATGAGATACAGTTCAAGAAAGACATGGCTAGTGAACTGAAAGATAGCTCAGTGGCAAATGCCCATATTGAAGCATGGAGATTATGCTTAAGAATTTAAAAATACAGAAAACATGATTAGAGATGTATCAAACATCATACAAAATTTGAATGCACATGAATTTGGAGTCCCAGAAAAAGAAGAGCGATAGAACTGGTAAAAAGAAAAACACCTGAAGAGATACCGCCCAAGAATTTTCGAAACCTAACAGAAGATGGTCTGTTACATTGCACAGAGAAGATTTACCACAGGACCACATCACAGGGAGTCTTCACAAATTTCAAAGGATCAAGATATGGAGAATGTTATCTGACTAATGTGGAATTAGCATGAAAGATAGAATTAGGCTGGGGATAAATAACAAAAGACATAAGAAAAGCTCCAAATTACTGAAAATTAAAACAACACATTTCAAAATCACTTGTAAATCAAAGAAGAACCAACAGTGAAAATTAGAAAATATTTTGAATGAATAATAAGATATAACATATCAAAAGTTGTGAGATAGAGCTAAACCAGATAATACATATTAGAAAAGACCCTGCTGGTTCAGAGGCGCAGATCCTTTTTAAATTTTTTCTAGGTCATCTTTAATTTTTAACCTACCTTTATCTTTTTTTTTTTTTTTTTTTTTTTTGCTAACGACTCCTAATACTAGTTAAGTGGTATATTTTGTTGAGTTTATACTATGTTTTGCTCCTTTTTCTCCTGGTTAGACTTGTGAGCAGTTTGTTACTATTAAAAAGTCTTTTCACACAATTTTCAACTTTGTTGATCGTTCTCTGTTTTGCATTTATTTTCTATTGCATTGATTTTTATCCTTCATCTTTATACTTTCTTCCTTGTATTGTCATTGGGTTTAATGTCTCTCTCCAGTTGTGTGAGGTAGACACAGCATGATTGAAACACCCAGCAATCACACCCTAAAGAAGTTGTAGGTATCCAATGACAATCAGCGAAAGGTGGCGAATGTCTTTAACAGGCTTACGCTTTTCGGTCACTGCTAAAAGTTCCTCTTCCTACAGATCATTCCCTAAACTCTGTGGTGTGAAAAAGAGCTTGAGAGTTTTACAATCCCACCTAAAAACCGAGAAACCTTGTCTAGCTTTAGCGGAGGCATGCACTCTGAATGAAGCTTCTAGAAACTAACTCAAGGTCCTTACCCCAGGAGTGGTACCCAGCCACCAGGACTATTTCTTGACATTCATCTTCTCCTCTTGGTAGTGCTGCACATTATGTAAGTTAGAACAAGAGACTTGTGAAGTATGAGCTGGAACCAAGAATCTCGTAAAGCATATTCTAGGGCTGACAATCACTCAGAAATCCCAAACATCTAAATCTCCTGGGATGGCGAACTCAGAAGGTAGCCCAGGTTTCCCCCCTTCCAAAAAGCATGGTACCAACATTGGCTTCATTGATATGCTGGAGGCGGCTGATTCATTTTGCCTGCACTTAGATCAGCTGCTTATGGCCTGACTCACTGACCTCTGAGTCTCCTCCTCCTGGGGCCCTACGTTGTTCTGTCAGACTAACACCATCAGGTTACCCTTGTCACCGTCAATCAGCTTTCAAAAGAACGCAGCTCTGATATTAAACATTCTAGTGATCCATCAAGCAGACAACTGGAATTTTCTTGAAACTCACCCAGCTCTTTACGCTCCCCTCACCTATAAACCAACTGTAGAGTGCTCTGTAATGTGTGTTCTGCCACAAACTCCTGGATAGCCCCAGCTCTCCCCACTGCCTCCACTCTATGGCCTTAACTGAAACTCCTCTCCTCCCAAGAAGATTGCTTTCCCTCCAGTGTCTCACGTGATGCCTGTTTCTATTCCCTTTATCCATATCCCTCAGGAAGACAATAAGGTTAGGGCAGTCCTTCCTCCCCGTAGCTGCTTCTGGATCATTATGGACTCATCCTTTTCCTCAGATATCTTGCCTTATTAACGATCACAACATTCATCTCTATATCCTCTCTCATCTCGTTCCTACACTGGCCATCATCTATCTTTTCATTGGAGGGTCTAGCTGTGGCTCACAGCCTTGCTCTCTGGGTCAGGCAGTGTGGTTATTTTGGATAAACTTTACACCCATGTACATGATTGTTCCATCCCCCTGATCTATAGTCCAGGTTATTTGCCTTATCCTCCTCATTTCTCATAATGTTTTCTGTTACTCCATCCATCTCAGTCCCTCACACTCATGATCACAGCCCATATCTTTAGATAGTCTTTTGAGTTTCTTTTTATAAAAGCTGTAAAATACTTTTGGTTTAACATATGGGTTTTCAATAAGAGATTATTCACATTATCTTACATTTTTCTTTAAGTCATTCCATTTTTCACTTAGAATAAGTAGAGAGTTATGTTCACGGTGTTATGTGAGCACTGTTGACCAGGTGTGACAAGTAGCTAATATCCAGAAGGGATGGGCATTTCTCATTTCTCATAATGCATGTTTCTGCAAGGAAATGGCTTGCCAGACAGCCTATTAAGGTACCAGAATTAATGCAAATGTGTACAGGGATCTTTCATAATAAAACTGGTTATGACTTGTTCCAAGTGTTCTAAAATTGGGCTGTTAGCTTGATTATACTTCACTGTGATAGAAGGTGGACTTTTCCAAGTGTGAAAATACTTGTATTTTCCTAAATAAGAAAGTACTATAATTTGTGTTTTCCTAAATAACAAAAAAGTAAACCCAGGTGTTATCAAATAAAGTATGTGCAGTTATAATAGCTGTTTTATACATTATAGTGTCAACATTTTAAATATTTTATATTCAGAAAATGACTTTATTTATGTAGGTTTTTGTGTTAATTATGAACATCACAACAACAATACTTACTACAGTTTTCATTGCAAAAGTCCCATTAGATGATGTATTAAATAAACTTTTATGGATGGCATAAAGACAATTGCCATATGTACTATTGTATGTATAAAATAATATCTCAAAGACCGCATATCAATTATAAACAGGATTTTGGAACATAAACTATTTTTAACTTGGAGGACCATCTGGATGCTATTATTAAAACTGTGCTCCTAAGAGTAGGAGTAGAGAATTATGCAGACAAATTATCCCATTGGTAAATCTGATAGATTGAGTTCCAAATATGTTCAAACTATTGATGCTTCAGACTTCAGAATAACTGTACCCAAGTGAAACCTTTATTGTCATAGAGGAAACAGCACTCAGTACTCTCTCTTTTAATGTTATGGAAAAAAAATATACCTGTATTCTTTTTTCTTTTATTACTTTCACCAAACAACTTTAGGTACAATGTTATAAATATAGTAGCTCACCAAGGAGAATATTTTGAGAAAAAAAAGAAGACATTTTTAATCGGGACAATGGGTGTGGCAGAGGTATCGAAATGAGTGCTCCTTCTTCCTTTTTTAAAAATTGTTTCTGGGAAGTTCCTGATCAGTCAGGGACACCTGACTAGGAACAGTGTGGCCTTGTAACTAGTTTTCAACTAATATCATGTGAAAGGGAAAATGTCATAAAAGGGTTTTACAGAATTTATTATAAGAAAACAAGAAGCGTGTGTACTCTCTCCACAGCTCTTTCCCTTTTTGCTGACTGGGTGTTTAAGCTAATGAGACACTAGAGGGTAGTCACACTACAGGATGGAATAAATAAGGGTCCCTGAATCACCACCTGGAGGAGAGCAGCCAGTCAATGAGAAACAGCCTCAGACTGTTATTGGGAAAGAAAGTTGTATACTCAAAGCATTCTCTTTGAGTTCTGTTTCTATAGGTGATAGATTTGAACCGACCAAGTAGTCAGTCAGTCCCTCTGGCAAATGTGTGATGGCTGAGCAGGGTGAAGGATAATGTCTATGGCTATGTCAGAGAAACGAATTTACAGTATCCTCAGACGGATTGTAACGATCGACCTTGAGAACATCATTACCATGTTCTAACAAAGTGTCTAGTCTATCAAATAAAATCCCAAACCATTAAATTTATTCCTAGGTTCAGTGACCTCGGTCTTTGGTTAGGAAAAGAAAGAACCAAGCTAGGTTTTCTATTAAATTTTCAAGGAAGAATCATTTCAGGCACTTTATATAGGTTTCAGGACCTGAGGGAGTTTATAGGAAAGTAAGCCTATATAACTCAGCACTTCCAAAAGGAAGTTGGACTGTCAAATTAATAGTCTAAAATTCCAAAGTCAGCAACTTCGCACCTGTGCTTGATGTACAGCTTTCTCTTTTGACCTCTTTCCTTCAGCTAGTCTACATATAACACTGCCTCTAACCAACTTCCTTGTCACTGGAAACACCTTTTGCCAATCTCTGAATACCTAAAAAATAAATAAATAAGCTACACAATTATGATTGAGAACTCTCCTCTTGCACAGTAAACTTTTTCCAAGTTCTAGAACTTCTTATTTTTTTAAATATTTATACTTTGTTTTGATTGCAAAGACTTCCCTCTGTGTCCTTCTCAACTCATGAATTCCTATTACATATTATTGCCCTTAATTATTTACTCCACTCTTCCCTATACTATGATTACACATCTTATTCCTGGGGGAAGGACTTTCTTCTCCATTTCATCCTTATCAAGGTTCATCATTGATACGTTTTAAACAATGAGTTGTGAACAGATACGATGTATCTGTATCTGTATGCTTGAGCAGAAGAAGCTTTAAGCATCATTGAGTGGTTGGTTCTTGCTCTTCTCTCTGCCAAGAGAATGGTATGTTCTAGACAGAGGCCATCCTTTAGCAGTGCAACTGTAAATCCTTGACAAACAACACAGGTGAGAAATAAACCACTGTTGTTTTTTGCAAGGCATTGATTTTTGAGTTATTACAGCAGCACACACTACCAAAGCCTAACTAATATAACCTGGAAACTCAACTGGGTGCAACTGAAAGGCCATTCTATCGAGAATCAGAAAGCCAAAGTTAAAAGCTTGACTTTGCCACCCCTGGATGTGATAACTCCAAGCCAATAAATTAACTTCTGAATCTCTTTTTCTCATATGTAAAAAAAGAAAAATTATTCCAGACATGATAGGCTAATAGGCTTGATGATGAATATTGTATAAAAAAGTGTTCTGGGGGGGTGAGGTTATGGACATTGGGGAGGGTATGTGCTATGGTGAGTGCTGTAAAGTGTGTAAACCTGGCGATTCCCAGACCTGTACTCCTGGGGATAAAAATACATTACATGTTTATAAAAAATTAAAAACTTTAATTTAAAAAAAGTGTTCTGTAATTACTGACACAACAGACAACGGTTGGGTGTTACTATTAACCAGTGCTGATACATTCCCTCAAGTATTTCTGCCTGCAGCTTTTTGGTCAAGTATAAGGGATTTAGGAACATGTGGCTTTCACAGAGGGTTGATCAGGGCCAGTAAGACTGAAACTATACAACCAAGCCAAAGAGATAATTAGAGGTAAAGATCAGGTGACCCAGCCAAAACCATGATCCAGCTGGGCACTCAGAAAACCCTAAGCAAGTCTTACAAATTGGAGCAAAATCAAAGAGAATACTAGAAGGGAGAGTCCCCCCAAACCTGGAATAATAATCCAGTATATTTACAATAGTGTTTATTATGAGCCAGGCTCTTAAAGAGGACTTCTCAAGCACTCACTTTGTATGAATTCACACAGCTCTTTGAAGGAGGTACAATGTTTATCTGCACTTTGCAGATGAAGATGTGAAGCGTAGAAGTGTTAGGCCCCTTGCCAAAGATCACAGAGCTAGAGAGTGCCACAGCTGGACCCCTTAACCAGGTCAGTGATTGTATGTCTCTAAAAAGGAAAGGGAGGAAAGTTTCATAAATTCTGAACAAACACTGGATTCAAGAGAAAAACATAAGCAACAGCTCTTCTCCTACACCATTCTGGACTTTGCCCTCCCAAAGGCCATGGGGCTCTTTTGCCTGATGGTGGCCTTTCTCATCCTCTTCACCATGTGACAGAGCCCTCTCCACCTCCCACAGGTCTTTCTTCCCTTCTCACCTGCCCTGTATGTTCCTTTTCCCATACCTCCCCAGGCAGCTTGGGGAAAGTGGTTGGCTTGGGGTTTGACGGAGGGAAGCCAAATAAATACTGTATTAGTAAGAAAAAAATAAAATAAAATCAGATATGTGAACAAAGATTTATTTACAAAGAAGTTGATTAGTAATTATTATTTAAGAAAAATTAAAGTAGTGTAACCCAATGACCAAAAATAGAGTGAATGTATAAACAGTGGCACAGCCATGGGAAACTATGAAGGAAATATATGTCGAGACAGAACTGCATCTAGCTACCATCCCAAGATATTTTTCTCTAAGACCAAAGTTAGAAAGAAAGAAACCAAAGCATTAACCTTGACTATTCATGAGTGGTAGGATCATGGGTAATGTTGATCTCTTTCTGTTTTTTTGGTGTAAAATTTTAAATTCAAAAACCATGAGAGACTATGGACTCTGAAAAATAACCTGAGGGTTTTGAAGGGGCGGGGGTGGGAGGTTGGGGGAGCCAGGTGGTGGGTATTGTGGAGGGCACGCATTGCATGGAGCACTGGGTGTGGTGTAAAACTATGAACTCTGTTACGCTGAAAAGAAATTAAAAAAAAAACTACTTTTACAAACTAAACTAAGGAGAAACTAAACAAAGGATCTATGCCCTTCATTTTGCAGATGGATGAATGTATATGTGTGTGGTTTATTAAAAACAACAAAGAGAACAACTAATGAAAGGATACAACTGAGATCACCTTTTAGGAGCTCCCTCTTGCCACTGAGAAAGTGGGATGAAGTGAACTAAGCATATTCATTCAATATCCCTCATTAACCAAATTTATAGAATTTGGGGTTTGTCATGTTCAGACATGACAGTGAGTAAAGCTAATTGCCCTCATAGAGAATTACTCCTGACTTTGAAGTAGACGTTATCTTAATGGATCATAAAATTTTAAAACTGATAGTTTTTTTTAAAATTTAGGAATATAATAGTTGAATGACTCTGCAAATATTTGCTTATGGACTATTTATTTACTGTTGATTTTGGAATCCTTTTAAACACTAGCTTACATTATCTGTGTATTTCCACAAGGTCAATAAGAAATTCTTTATCAACTTATCTTACTTCAAAAGAACTATACATTATATGCATTCAGTCCATTGATAACTCAGAGTTCTACAATGCCCGCTTTTGGTGAACTTTGGTATGCCAAAAGACATACAATATGTTACCATATATTTTCTTTTTATTTTAGGAAATTATAATCTTTACATGAGACTAATTTCCACTTCAGAAAGTTGTCATTTTTAACAAAAACTTCCAGTCATTACACTTTATAAGACAAATTATGTTTTTATATTATATATATATATATATACATTTTAAAGATTTTATTTATTTATTTGACAGACAAAGATCACAAGCAGGAAGAGAGGCAAGCAGAAAGAGAAGGGGGGGGGAGCAAGTTCCCTGCTGAACAGAGAGCCCGACGCGGGGCTCGATCCCAGGACCCTGAGATCATGACCTGAGCCAAAGGCAGAGGCATTAACCCACTGAGCCACCCAGGCACCCCTTTATATTATATCTAAATGAACATATATTTTACATAATTATAATGCTGTGAAGATGAAGTATTTAGCCATAGACATTCAAAAGCACTTCTTAGATGATTTCCACATTTAGAATCCAATTTTAGTATCTCTATAATCTCACTCCTATTGACAACAAATTAAATTAATATCCTGATGTTATATATTTATATTTTTGTTTCTAATTTGGGACCATATTATCTAAAATCATATCCTCATCACTCCTTATTCTTATTTCAAAGCCTGAACTTTTAGCCCATCATTATGTCCTGTTTAGTATATACTTTCTACTTTCTCCACATCTTTATGGCTCTCTTGTTCTTAGGTATTTTTACTTCAAATATAACGTTTCTTTAGAATTACTACTCAAAAGTGATTTATTTAGATAAAAATATTTATAGATTGCATCAGTCAGGATTCAACCAGAGAAGCAGAACCAACTTTTAAGATAGACAGATGATAGATAGACAGATGATGGATACATAGGTAAAAAGACAGATAATGATGATAGATAATCAGACAGATGATAAATAGCTTGAATATCCTTTGTCCTTTACAATTCCATATCAGTTTTCATAAACACACACACACACACACCCCTACTGGATTTTTTTTAAAATTTTATTTATTTTGAGGGGTGCCTGGGTGGCTCAGTCAGTAAGTGTCTGCCTTCGGCTTGGGTCATGATCCCAGGTCCTGGGATTGAGTCCCACACTGGGCTCCCTGTGCAGCAGGGAGTCTGCTTCTCCCTCTGCCTCTTCCTCTCTCTCTCACTCACTCTCCCTCTCTCTCTCTCTCACATGCATAAATAAATAAATAAAATCTTAAAAGAAAATTTTATTTTTTTTGAAAGAGAAACAAAGGGCGTGAGCAAGGGGAGGGACAGAGGCAGTTGGAGAGACAGAATCCCAAGCAGACTCCACATGGAGTGTGGAAACCTACGTGGGGCTCAATCTCACAACTGAGATTGTGACCTGAGCTGAACTCAAGAGTCAGCGGCCTAACTAACTGAGCCACCCAGGTGCCCTCACAACTACTGGAATTTCGATTGGGAATGCTTTAATATATAGATCAATTTGCAGATTTGATGTTTTGCAAAATGCAGTCTTCTCATCTAGGAATGTTTTATGTATTTCTGTTCATTTAGGTCCTCTTATTAATATATTTCCATATTATTTAGTAGTTTCAGTACAGAGATCATGTGCTTATTATGTCAAATTTATTTCTAGGCATTTGATACTTATAAGTGATTTCTTTACAAAATTTCATTTTTTATGTATTCATTATTTTTACATAGAAATACGGTTAATTACACACACACACACACACACACACACACACTCACACACATATATGCTTACATCCAGTGATCTTGTTAAATTTACTTATTAGTTCTAACAGCTTAGCTGTAGCTTTCAGAATACCTATATTCACAATTCCTGTCTTCTGTAAATAATGAGAGTTTCTTCCTTTTTAAATTTTGTGTCTTTTATTTGTCTTTCTGGTCATCTTGCATACTTGATTCAAATCTTGTTTTCAATCTTTCAATGGAATCCTGCAATTTTCTTAAATAGGTACTATATTTTCTTGTTAGAATTATTCTTGGAATTTAATGATTCCGTTATAAATAGGGTATTTTTTTTATCCATTACATTTTCTTTCCTTTTTTTTTTTTTTTTTACAAAGATTTTATTTATTTATTTGACAGAGAAATCACAAGCAGGGGGAGGAGCAAAGGGAGAGGGAGAAATAGGCTCTCCGCAAAGCCAGGAGCCTGATGTGGTACTCTGTCTCAGGACCCTTGGATCATGATCTGAGCCCAAGGCAGAGGCTTAAAAGACTGAGCCACCCTGGTGCCCTCCCGTTACATTTTCCAACCACTTACTGGTAGGATATAAGAAAGACATTAATTTCTTCTTCCTCTTCTCCTTCTCTTTTTTTTTCTGTGTATAATGTGTCCAGTCATGTAATATGACCTAAAATTTCTTATTAATATAAGAAGCATTTATTTGATGTCTTTTGATATTTGAGGGATATGATAATGAGGGGGAGAAAGATGCTTTTCCCTCTTCCTTGTCAAGAAGTAGAATTCTTAATTCTGTTTAATGTCTAATTGCATTGGCCTAAATTTCTGGACAAATTCTAAAGAAAATTGAACAAATAAACATCCTTATTTTGTTGGTGATTTTATAAAGAATCTTTATAGAGGGGCACCTGGGTGGCTCAGTGGGTTAAAGCCTCTGCCTTTGACTCAGGTCATGGTCCCAGAGTCCTGGGATCAAGCCCCATATTGGGCTCTCTGCTCCGCGGGGAGCCTGCTTCCCTTCCTCTCTCTGTCTGCCTCTCTGTCTACTTGTGATCTCTGTCAAATAAATAAGTAAAATCTTAAAAAAAAAAGAAACTTTATAGAATCTCATCATTATGAATCATGCCAATTCTTTAAGATATATACACTTCATTGTAAAATGGGGTCATCTATTATTTTTCTCACAAATTTTTTTTCTTTTAAAAAAGAACAGATATTGAAAATTACATGGGTTTCTTCATAATCCACTGGGAGGTTCTTAAGGCTTTTATGATTTGATCAGTTAATTAGATAGCCTGCTATATTTATTATCTTCTCATTTTGAAAGTGTTTTATTGTCCTGCTGGATTATTGCTCACAGTATTTTACTTACTTTCATATCTATATTCATAAGAACACTTAGTCTAGCACATTTTAAGTAACATGTACAATCTTTTTTTTAAATGACTCACTTATTTTAGGGAGAGAGCACAAACAGGAAGGGCAGAGGGAGAGAGAGAGAGAATCTGAAGCAGATTCTGCACTGAGCCTGATGCAAGGCTCGATCTCAAGAGCCTGAGATCATGACCTGAGCCTAAACTAAGAGTCTGATGCTTTATCTCCTGTACCACCCAGGGTCCCCAACATATCTTTTTTTTTTTAAATTTTTAAAAAGATTTTATTTATTTATTTGACAGAGAGAGAGATCACAAGCAGGCAGAGAGGCAGGCAGAGAGAGGGGGAAGCAGGCTCCCTGCTGAGCAGAGAGCCCGATGCGGGGCTCGATTCCAGGACCCTGAGATCATGAGCCAAAGGCAGAGGCTTTAACCCGCTGAGCCACCCAGGCGCCCCCAACATGTGTATTCTTAATAACATATTGCCTTATAATAACCAGGGCATTATAAGAATACTATAATTTCTTAAAAAATAAAAACAATGTTCAAGGACAAGACAGAAAAAAAATATGAAACCTATTTTATCACCAAACTAAAATGTGTTTCAGAATTTAAAAATAATACATCTTCTTATCATAAATTCCCATTGCATAAAAATGTTCATGCAAAGGCAAGGCTTTTATAAAAACATCAAAGGAGGAGATAAATATATTTTGGTTTGAGACTTAATAAATTTCTTCCATTTAACATGCACAAAACATACACATGTGGAATATGTTCCCATGGAAAATCTGTCATTTCCCAGCCATACCAATTTTGGCAAATGATTTAATATCATCAAACTTCAATTTCGTCAACTATAAAACAGTTAGAACAATGCCATCTCTAATTGCCTCACTAGATAACTATGAAAATAAAATGAGATAATGCATATGAAATTGTCTCATAAACCATAAAGACCACAAAGTGCTGTAGGACATGGTGGGTCTGAGTTATTGATCATAAAATTTCAGTATCTGCCCATGTCACATGCCTAAAATCAGGGAGAGAAACTGTTGCAAATAGAATGAAAGGCTGAGTAGCGAAAAAAAGGACAAAGTGCATTTATGTAATATTAAAGATTCATCAGACTAATTATTTTTCTCTCTCCCAATATTGGGGATATCAGTACCTAAACCTACATTGATCCTGTTCCATGGCCTCTCAGGTTCTTGCATTCCTTACTGGCAATAATCGTGTACTTCATCTCATTTGTCTTAATAATAACTTCACATTTGCTGAAGTCTCACCTTTAAGCATCGTAAGCTCTGACCACCATCCTACTATTTCAAGCCTCTTCCTTCTGTACCAATGCCAGTAACTCTTCAACCCGGCGCTTTCCTCCAATATACCAATATTCAAGCCCCTCATATTCCTCTATTCCTTCCTTATGTCTTAGATTTCATTGCCTGACACTAAAAACATTGCTTTGCAAATACCCTCCACTCCCTTACTCCTCTCTCCTGTCATTGCTTGCTCCAGAAAACTGAATTCCAAGTCTGTTTAAATTTAACTCACTGCTGCTTTCATGCCTGCACCCACTGGAAAACTAAAAGTGAGCCTGTTGTAAATTAGCCTCATTTTAAATTGTTGGTGATAAGCCTCAACTGGGTCTCCTTCAGTTGTTTTGGATTGTCCTCAATTCACTATCCTAACTCTTCAAGAATGTAACTAATTTACATCCCCTTCTCAAAACTGCAATATCTACTCTTCTTCTCACATTTATCTGATAACTAGTTCTTATTTCACTGAGAAAAAAAAAAAGAACTTTCACATACTTCTAAACCATATCAGTAACCTACTGGCTATTGTAATCATTATTTGGGTCTTTTCTCTTGTTATGATCTAAGGCCAAGTCACCATTTGGATGCAAGATTCCATCTCTTTGACCTGCTAAAGGACAGCACATCT
Source organism: Mellivora capensis (assembly GCA_004024625.1). Taxonomy (NCBI): domain Eukaryota; kingdom Metazoa; phylum Chordata; class Mammalia; order Carnivora; family Mustelidae; genus Mellivora; species Mellivora capensis. The sequence continues at coordinate 72,036 of PISX010008066.1, read as the reverse complement.
GATGATTTCCCCCCTTTAATTCTCAACCATTAAAAATATTCATTTTCAACATTTGATGGTAAAATTCAGTGAAACTATTATCTCTCTTTGCTGATTCCACTTGTCTTTCTCCCAGTCTCTTCTGAACCCACTCGAGTCAGGCTCTATGAAAACTGCCCTTCGCCTTCACCTCCAGGTTGCCAAATACAAATGACTATTTCTCAGTCCTCTCTCAGCAACACTGGACACATTTAATCAGCCAGTCAGTTTCAGGGGCTGTCCTAAAACAATCTGGAATATTCTATGCTCCACATTCCAAAATAAAATGTAGTCCTCCAACTAAACAGCATTTTCAAAAGAAGCAGTCAAAATTGTATATATTTTCAAAAGATTTTATTTATGAGAGAGAAAGAAAGAGAGAGAGTGAGAGAGAGAGAGAGAGAGAGATGGGAGAGGAGGAGGAGGAGCAAAGGGAGAGGGACAAGCGGACTCTGCCCTACACAGGGCTCATCCCATGATCCCAAGATTGTGACCTGAGCAGAAACCAAGAGTTGGATGCTTAACTGACTGAGCCACCCAGGTGCCCCCAAAATTGAATATGTTTTTAATCCTCAGCTGACCATCCATCTTCATCCTCAACAGGAGATTTTATGATCCACTGCAGGGATTACGACCACCTCGACTGTGACCCTATCTAAAATCTGAAAAACAAAATTTGATTCACAGTGTAGATGACCTCCACTTATTATGTTTATCAAATTTTCATTTTTCCAGAACCTTTTTATTCAGACTTGAGCATCAGTTACCAAAGTTTTTATCTCAGGTACTTTCAAGTACTGCTCTGCCTCAACGATAATTACCCTGTCTGAAGGCCTCAATTTATAAAGTGTTTGCTTGCTTAGTGCTTATGACGTACATGTCACAGTTCAAGTACTTGACGGAGAAAAATATTAAATGAAGTGCACTTGTTTTGAAGATAATTTCATTTAACATCTCCAAAGCAGGGTATAATTAAGTTACTCTGTCATACAAAATGATGGAGGCTTTAAATAAGTAACATCTGGTTATCCCAGCAATGGAGCAAGAGCAGGGCAACCCTTGGCAAGAAAGGTCTGCAAACTCAGTCCACGCAGTATGATAACAGGCCTGCAGGATGACGACGGTAAGAGCTGAGAAAGGAAGACACCTGGAAGATGGATCAAAAAAGTCCTCGTAGCTCCTAGCATGCATTTCAATGGCATTAATGTATAGAAATTAATGATAAGCACTTATCTATCAGTCCCGTAGTCAAACTGCTTTTCTATGTCCAGATAATTTAAAGTTGGTCATGGTAGGTCAATGAGCACATTTCTCAGCAAGTGCTCATTTAAAAAGGTAACTACTGTTTAAAGACCACATTTAATTCAAATAAGAGATTAAGTTTAGCCTATTCATTCATTTAATAGTAACACAGTGAGTTAAAAAAAAGTCAGGGTCCCTATAACTAATCAATATGATTGTTATTTCCTTTAAAAACTCTTGCACAGATTTTAATGAAATTGAATTTGCAACAATGACCTTAAAATGTCAGAGTTGGCCTTTGTAAAATAAATGTGCTATTAAAAATATTAAATAATTGCCTCCCTTTTTGGAAAGCTGAGTCAAGTTGTGTTTGCATGAATCTATTGTTGGAGGCTTTGTTGTTTTTTTTTTTACAAAACGTACTATTGCTTGATCTACATGTCAACAAGGAAAAAAAGAAATTTTGATGTATATACTTTTTTGTGCATTTATCAGAATTGTTCTTAAGTCATATTGTTGATCTTCTTGACTTGAAATCATTTTGAGGGCTGTTACCAGATTAACTCACCTAATTAGTATTTTATGACAGCATTTTTATTTTTTAATTATTTTTAAATTTTTACTTTTTAAAGATTTTATTTATTTGACAGAGAGCAAGAGATCACAAGTAGGCAGAGAGGCAGCCAGAGGGGGAGGGGGAAGCAGGCTCCCTGCTGAGCAGAGAGCCCAATGCAGGGCTGGATTTTAGGACCCTGAGATCATGACCTGAGCCCAAGGCAGAGGCTTAACCCACTGAATCACCCAGGTGCCCTATTACAATATTTTTAAAGCAAGAATTTATTATCATTTATTAAGCATTACTAAACAAGCAAATTTAAATCAAGCAAGCATTTGTTAATGACAGCTATGGATTAGTCACAAGGTCTATGTCCTTAAGAGGTTTATTAATCTCTTAATGAGAGAAAGCAGATACAGAAGCAAAAATGTCACAATAATATGCTAAAAGCTGAAATTGAGAGACAGAAGCACAATAAAGTAGTATACAACCCTGACTGGGAGTTCACTTATAGTTTCCTCAAGCAGATGTACCCAAAATAGATCTTGATAGACACATTCAATATAGGAAGGGGGTGAAAATGAACAGTTTTCCGGGCAGGGGGAACAGCAGGAACAAAAGCACGAGGGTGTGAAATAAGCATAGGAGGGTTTGCCCTTTGTCTCCATAAATAATTGTAATCCATGAAATGGTTAGTGGTGTCTGGGGAAGGAAGCTAAGGGATTTTCATAGAGGCTTTTATATGATACATTGAATGTTAAAGAGCTTGGTTTTTAAGGAGATTTTAAAAGGCATTAGAACCACAGCTACTGTAGTATATAAAGGCTGAATGTAAGTGAGACAAAACAGAAGACTCAAAAATCTTTCGTGGTTACGTTTCTCCCGAGGTAGCGATTCTCAACCTTTTTGGTCTCAAGACTTCAAAATCTTACAAATTATTGAGGACACCTAAGTGCTTTTGGTTATGTGGGCTCTGTCTGTCAATAGTTATAGTATGTGAAATTAAAACAGAAATTTAAAAATTATCTATGAAGTTTTTAAAAAATAATAATGTTTAGCCCATTATATAACAAGTAAACACATTTTTTGAAAAGTATTCTTTCAAAATATAATAAATAAATATACAAACAAGTATACTTTTGGCTTTTTGTTCTGTTCTGTTTTGCATTTTTGCAAATAGCTTTAATTCCTGGCTTAATAGAAGACAACTGGACCCGACGTTCTTCCATAATGCCATCTGTGGTTATATGTCGTTTTGGTTAAAGTGTATAAAGAAAACTCAGTCTCACACAGATAATGTATTTGGGAAATGGGGGAGTGTTTTAATAATCTTTACACATAATTATAGATATTCTTCTTTGATATTACCCTATTACTCAACTATAGTAGTTTCTTAAAGTTTAATTGTAATGTGGAATCCCAAACAATGTCAATATACCGTTACATTAAAATCTACTAGTCTATTTCACAGTTTGACTGGATCTTTCACCCTTTCACGATTTTGTAACATTATGTACTTATTACTGGATAAATATTTGGTCACCAAGGTATACTAGTCTCTCATGTTGACACATTTCATTACCCATTATAAAAAAACTGCATTTGTTAATATTACCATTGAGCCCATCAGAAAATTCTTTAGAAATTGAAAAGCGACCAAGCTCACAGTGACAGTATATGTTTTCCAAAATTCCACTTTTTGCTTGAAAGCTCAAATTTTATCAATGGCAACAAATACTGTCAGTTGTTTTCCTTTAAGTGACAAACTCACTCCATTTTCAAGGAAATATCTGCCATATACCCAAGTTGAATAACCATAATTTATCTGTCAGTCATTTCCTCAAGCAAAGACAGCATTCCATGAAAAAAAGCAGCTAGTTCAGCTTGCAACTCAATCTCATAAGAGTCTTTCCTTGACACAACCACCCTACTTTGGAAGTTTAGAAGCACTTCTTTTTTCATCATGTAGAAACCCCGTAAGTCAAGATTTAATGAAATTAGTAATTCTGTTTCATCTAGTACTCAACTGCAATTGACTTTTTCCCCTAAATTTAAGTGCATGGTGGTGAAGAATATGGTGACTAATAGCACAATTTTGGTGTCAGTTTCTTGATTCATGTTAAGGCACCACCAGCACTTACCTGCAAATACTCTTGCATCAATAACGCAAATGTCAAGCCAGTGACGAAGACAAATGATATTTTAGTATTGTTATGAAAATAATCTTTACTTCACAGATACCTAAAATATTTTGGGGACCTCCAGATGCCCTCAGGCCACACTTGGGAAAAATGCCATGCCAAAGCCTCAAGCATACATCCCCATGCCTGACATCCAAAAATCATCTGGTTCCACTGCACTCAGGTTTATACCACTGGCATAAGCCCCCCTCTGCTTTATACCACAGCTTTATACCACAAGCCCCCCTCTGGTGCTTTGGACCAGAATTGAATTACACCACTGACCTTCCTGGTCTCCAGCTTGTAGATGGCCTATCAGGGGACTTCTAGGCCTCCTTAACTGGGTTAGCCAATTCCAATAATAAATCCCTTCATATATCCATATGGCTAGATCTAGATCTAGATATCTTACTGGTTCTGTTTCTCTGGATAATCCTGACTAATACACATGCTATTTGTGATTTTTCTTTGGGAATTAGAATTATCTTCTAAACTAAACTGTAAAATCTCCAGAGGAGAGGACTGTCTTATAGTTCTTCCTGCTTTACTATGTATAGTATTCAGCCCAGAGTTGAGCATATAATAAATAATGATATTCATAATATTTTGAATTTTATAAGTCAATATTTTTTAAGTAGTTCACAGATATGCATGTGCTTCTATGTACGTAAATATCCTTATATGAGGTATTTTAATATAAGTTATTTTTAAAATATCTTTTTGGGGTAATTAATAAATATCAAGGATGTACTTAGCTAATATAAACTATCAGTTTATAAAGCAACATACAAATACAATGATAATGTAGCTACATATAGTGGAAAGGAAACTGGACTGGGAGATAGAAAATCTACACTTAAGTATACACACAGAATAGACCTAGAAAACCTTATGGATACAGAGCAGCCACAAAACTTGGGTCCCAGTGCCTTTAACAGCAAAATGTTCCCCTTTACAAACGTGATATGCAAATGAGAAATTTCATGAGAATTTTTCTTATAAGCAAAGTAGTATTCAAATGCAATCTTTTGATGTTCACTGTTACCTTGAGACTTGCACAGTAATTGCAAATTAGCATCAGGCATAAGATGACCAGATGGAGTCATGCACAGCACGACAATTAGGAGGACTGGACACGTCAATGAGGTATCTTTGAGTTCTGTTATACATCTAAAAAGTACAGTCCAAAATACAATCCAAAAATACTCCATTCAGAGGACAACTTGAATACTGATCAAGAACTATGTGCGTACACATCTCACAGGGCACCTGTGCGAGGCGGCAAGCCTTCACAGTCCAGTGTTAGCAGCCTCACTCTGAAAGCCTTCAGGAATGACAAGGCTCTGAAGAGGTGAGACAGATTTATACAGAGTGCCACAGAAAGATTTCATAAAAACCATTGGGCCTCTCTTTTCTCCTTCAAAGTTTTACCCCCATCCTCTGTAACCCTTGCCTCTCTCTTTAAAAGCATGCCTTGTCCTAGTCAATTCCTCCCATCCTACTCAAGTTCACACTTCACCCTGCCCCTGCTAAGAGCTCTTTCCCCCATTCTATTGCTTTCCTCTTGATGATGATAGCAGTAATCTGTTGCGTAAAGTCTTCCATCTTATACATAAAATCCTGGAGACTAAAGAGTGGAAAGTGAGGCCTTAGACTGTTTTTGCAGCCACAGACGCACATCTGGACCCAACCATAAGCCTGTGACATTTCTTAAAATTAAGATGGGGAATAAAAGAGCCTCACAGATTATGAACTATGCCAGTGGGCAAATGCTCTGGGCTTCCTTTTGTGTAACTGGATAAGTAGGGGAGATGGCTGGCATTTTCAGAGGTCTTTGTGGGAATGGGTCCTCATGGATGCTTTACATAGCCTCTTACCTCTGCTTCCTCACCTGGCTCAGACAGTGTTCCCTCACCCCTACACTCCCTGGTATTTCTTCTCAAATAAACTGTCTACACTCAAGTCTTCGTCTCCTCTTCTGCTTTCAGGGAAATCCACACTCAGATAATCAACATCTTCTATGAAACATGCACTGTATTCCATGATCTGTACATAGATGACATCCAATGCTGGAATAATGCTGGTAGAGTCCCCATTTTAAAGATAATAAAATGGTGATTTAGGGGGCGCCTGGGTGGCTCAGTGGGTTAAGCCGCTGCCTTCGGCTCAGGTCATGATCTCAGGGTCCTGGGATCGAGTCCCACATCGGGCTCTCTGCTCAGCGGGGAGCCTGCTTCCCTCTCAATCTATCTGCCCGCCTCTCTGCCTACTTGTGATCTCTGTCTGTCAAATAAATAAAATCTTTTAAAAAATGGTGATTTAGAAAGATTCGTATGCTCAGAGCCACATAGCTAATGTATAACAGAACCAGGGTGTGAGTACCTTTGGACCATCCAACTCCAAAGTTATATAATGTACACTGTATACTATATACTATGCTATACCAATGTTGTCAAGAGTCACAAATACGAATAACTTCTCTATGCAGTGCCCTTGGGAGGAACACTGCAAGTGATTAGGAAAGTTTGTTTAATCTGTTTACTCTATCCACTGTGAAGTCTGAGGTTGAGAGTTTCTAACCAGATTAGTTTATCTTGAGAGCTCAAAAGTAGCATTGCTCTATAAGTATTGGTACCATTTTATGGGTTTCATAAAACTCTATACTATTTCACAGAAACATAATTTCCTTTTCTATAGACCCCAGATAATTTTCTCAATGTAGCCCATCTTCTTGTTTTATTTTACCAAAACTTAATTCTGCACTATTATAAATGTTCCAAAAAAAAGACTAAGTCTTAAAATAGTGTGTTTCTATTATCTTCATTTTACAGGCAAGTACAATGGAATGAATATTGTTGTTTGTCATTTAAATTTTCATAAATACTTGATGTGCTTCTTTCAAGAAGCTTCAGTTTAGGAAAGGGATTACTCACAAATTTAGAGCTTGCATTTTATAAGTATGTAAATGTAAATGTACAGAACTTAACAACTTTTACAAAATTTCATACTGTTAGAAGTAATGGGGCATCATACAAACGACAATCAACTGGAAATGAAGAGCATGTGAATTCCTCTTATTATTCCTTTCCTACAGAGTCCATGAGCATTTGGTCAATTTATTTTTTTTTATTCTTAGCCACAAGTGTCTTATTTGTAAAATAAGGTTAATAATCAGAAGGACCATTGAAAGAATAAAATAATGGTTGGAAACAACTTCAGAAATAGAAGATAATAAATCAGTGGATGTGAAAAGATTCTCTTTCTAGTCTAGCCTTCAATAAATTTCAGAGTATTTTAATCATGTGTACAGATTATATGTTTCCACAAGGCCCACTTTCCTGTTTGTCTTTTTGAATTGATGTCTAAATATTAAGGAAGTTGACTTCAGAGAGGAATAATAAAACTATCCATTCTTTCATTGTATAGTATTAATTATGCCAGATCTCCATAAGCTTTAAAAATACAATAATTGGGTGGCATCTGGGTGGCGCAGTCTGTTAAGTGACCAGCTCTGAGTTTCCACTGAGGTCATGATCTCAGTTTCATGAAATCAAGCCCCGCATCAGGCTCTGTGCTGAACGCGGAGTCTGCCTGGGATTCTCTCTCCTTTTCCCTCTCCCTCTGCCCCACCCCCCTCTTTCCCTCTAATAAACTAATCTTTTTTAAAAAATACAATAATATCAAATTAGCTTTTATAAAGCTCTTTTTATGTGTCAGGAACTGTGCTAAGACCTTTATATTCATCATCTTCCTTTAGTTTAATCCTAATACAACCCATAAGTCAGATCTTATTCACATTTTATAGGTGGTGAAATTTGAGCTACAAAGGGGGTAACTGACGCACAAAGCAGGTGTCATGCAGCGAATCTCACAGCCAACCTCCATCCTCGGTTCCTCTCTCCTGAGGCTTTGCTCTTGCTCCATCATCTCGTGCCGTTTCTTCATTAATATTGTTGAGTCTTAGCAACTATACGGCAACATTACTAAACAAAATCATTTTTGTAAAGATTAGATTGAACTAATATTGAACTTAGGTAGCTTTACTATAGGGCAATCATTGGTTTTATAGATTAAGATGTAGACAGGTTCATAGATAGGTATTTCTTCTACATAAATCTCCAAATTGAGTAATTCTGTCAGGAGGACCTCTTTTCCTAGGCAAAGCTGACACACAAATGAGAATTCTGAAGATCTGTTAGTCCAAATAGTGACAAACAGAAATCACAGATGATTGATTTTAATGATAAACCCATTGAATACTGCCTGAAATGCTTCTTAAAGTCCATAAAGATATGTTTGCTAGGATAAATATAAAGTGTGCCTGAAAAGGCACCGGTCTGTAGGAGAAGGAAGTATGAGGAAGTACTGCTCATGTACTGATTTTGCTGGAGAAAGTTGTTGAGGGTTTTTTGTTTGTTTTCTTTTTACTAGAAAGTGGATACAATACAATTGTTTCATGATGAAATCTCCTCCCCCCCCCAAAAAAGGGGATCAAAAAGCCTCTGACTTTAAGAAACCAGGGGCTCTGTTACAAAATGTAACGGTAGGACTAACAGCAGGAGAGACAGGGCCAAGTTCCAGGTACAGAACACAGAACGTCTGCCACACGGAGCGGGGAGAGGACAGAGCTGCAGCGGAGGGGCAGAGTGGAGCACAGGGATCACAGGACCAAGGAGACACTGGCTCAGAGACACTGAGTGGAGCTTCTCCCAGACAGGGACAAGAGGAGCATGTACCGACAAGATTAACAGGGATGTGAAGAGAGTAATGATCATCCTTCCCCGAAGAACAGATTTTAGTGGAAGGAGTGGCTGAGCTGTAGAAAAAACTCCTATGGCAGGCTCCGTGTGAGAAGAAAATGAACAGATGCGTGCATTAGCACAGGTTTATAGTTGTGCTGCTTTTAAAATTTTAATTTGTTTTGTTTTTCATTAGTTTTCTTTTGTAATTAAAATATAATCAACATGTAGTGTTATATCAGTTTCAGGTATGCAGTATGATTTCACAATTCCATACTCAGTGCTCATCAACGTAAGTGCATTCTAACTCCCTTTATCTGTTTCACCTCCCCCCCTGCCCCACCTCCCGTCTGCCAACCACATTTGTTCTCTGTATTTAAGTGAGGTGGGGGTTTTTTTGCATCTCTTTCTTCTTTGTTTGTTTCTTAAATTCCACATATGAGTGAAATCATATGGTATTTGTCTTTGTCTGACTTATTGTCTGACTTAGCATTATATCCTCTAGGTCAGGGGCAAATGGCAAGAGCTCATTCTTTTTTTTTTTTTTTAAGATTTTATTTATTTATTTTGACAGGCAGAGATTACAAGTAGGCAGAGAGGCAGGCAGAGAGAGAGGAGGAAGCAGGCTCCCTGCTGAGCGGAGAGCCCCATGCGGGGCTCGATCCCAAGACCCTGGGATCATGACCTGAGCCGAAGGCAGAGGCTTTAACCCACTGAGCCACCCAGCTACCCCAGAGCTCATTCTTTTTGATGGCTGAGTAATATTCCAGTACACAACACGTGTGCGTGCGTGCACATGCACACACACATACACACCCCACATCTTTATCCCTTCATCTATCAATGGCACTTGGGTTACTTCCATATCTTGGCTACTGTAAATAATGCTAAATAAGCATGTGGGTACATACATCTTTTCAAATTAGTATTTTCATTTTCTTTGCGTAAGTATCTAGTAGTGAAATTACTGGGTCATATGGTAATTCTAGTCTTATTTTTTTGAGGAACCTCCGTACTGTTTTCCACAGTGCCTGTGTCACTTTCCATTCCTACCAACAGCGCATGAGGGTTCCTTTTTCTCCACATCCTCACCACCACTTGTTATTTCTTGTCTTTTTGATACTAGCCATTCTGACAGGTAGAAGAGGATATCTCATTGGGGTTCTGATTTGCATTTCCCTGACAATGAGCGGTGTTGATGGGCTGCTTCTGACTGAGGCAGCTTTACTGAGTAGAACATCTGAAGTTTTGCTCCATCTGTGACTTTGATCACATCTCCAACCTCTGTCAGGCTGCTTTTGCATTTTCTAAGTTAGACTAAAAGAGGATTATCTCAGAGTTTTTAACGGTCAACTCTACTGGAGATCTCCCTAATCTATCTCTAATCCGGACACCTCCCCGTGTTTCCCCAAGAAGATGGAGTAATTTATCTGATCTATAAGGTTAGGCAAAGGCACCAAGAATGCACAACTCAGCTACTTCCAGCCTCTCTTTTTGGAATCGGTTGGCTGTGGGAGGCACATTCTTCCCTCTGTGACTGCTGTCATGAGGAATGGCCTCCCACAGCATGACTGCCAGGGGAAATCTCAGCTCTGCAGACCTGCTCTCTCTCTTGCACAGTCTCAAGAACCAGACGTGGCCACTGGGGGAGGGAAGAGTGTTAGGAAGCCAGCACTCAGCTCTCAGATCCAAGCCATATTCTGTAATACATATATACTGTAATGAAGATGATCATTTTCTTTTTTATTTATAAGTCTGTATTAAGCAAGCAATTAGTTTGGTATCTATAGGAAGAGAGGAGCCTGTTTGTGATTCTCATATAATAACAAGTCTTTTGACTTGTTAAATTATAAATTATAAGTTATTATAAATTATTATAAATTATAAATTATTATAAGTTGTCATCGTTTTTTAAAGAAGCGATCGAGTCACCAGCTCAGATAGACAGGCACAGAACTTAATACTTAGTATTATGTAAACTAAATATCATTTCAAACACTCTTCAAGAATGCCTGCTAATTAGTCACATGTGAATTATCAATGTCATAGACTTGATTCTAGTGATTTTTAGAGTACCTTTAAGAGCCCAATCCATCGACCACATCATAAATATTCCAGTCTCCATTCATAATTTATACTTGTATCTCTTTAAAAAAAACAAAATCAGCAAAATATAAACCAATAGTACAGTAGCACAGTAATTGTTTGCAAGCACGTAGATTAGACCTCCTTAAGAAAACTCTTGGGGAAGACAGGTAAATACATCCTACACATGGTTTTCCTTTACTTTCAAAGAACCCGTAGTACATTTCTTAATGGATCACCCACTAAATAAATAAATAAAGTAGAAAGAAAGAAAAAAAGAAAGGACTAAAATCTTCAAAAATAGAACTGTTATACATTTAAATGCCACTGCCACTGATTAAAAGTATAGAATTTCAAACTGCACTTTTCTTGAAAACATGTTGCTACTTTGTTGGCCTAGGTTACTAAAATTGCAAAATGAAATGTCTAAGAATGTACAAAATCCAGTTCCCTCAAAGTAAATTGAACACTGGAAAATACTATATATGCTTGGTGAAATCGGATGCCTGTTGAATCAAGTCCGCGATGCTCAATTAAGTTTACAGCATAAATAATTTCCAGTGAGCGTTTACAATGGACCTTTTCGAATAACAAAAACACGAAGTTAAAAATCAATTAAACAAATAGAAAAATGCAACCTTTATATATAACTGTTTACTCTTTCAAGTGACTACGGCCCCTTAATAATAAAAACATTTGCAAATTGTGCTACAGCACTGGGGCAGAGACTGTGGCTCTTGCCAAAAGGTCAGGAAAGAAGTAAGAATATGACAGTCGCGCAGCAGGACTCACAGAGCTATCTGAAAACACGTGGGCTCCAAAGCAGAGGTCAGTCGGTGGAGAGCTTTAGAACAGAGAGCTGGGCGAGAGCCAGCTTAGCCAGCCAAAGTCTGCTCATGACTAAATGGCAAAATCAGAGAGTGGAAATATAAGTAGGAACGAAGAGGATACAAATATTTTAGAAACGAAATAAAGTGGGTAGATTAAAATCTATTAATCAGGAGATGCCATTTAAAATGCAGTGATGACAGTATGGCCATCAGAACAGATTTGACACATCAAAAAGGATCACAGGTCTTGATACTTTTTCATTCTAAGTTTGATAATTGGCTATATTTGGAGTAGGAACAGGTATCCAGGACCTTAAAAGTAGAATAATAACTGGGATCCCCAAGTGGACGAAGGGAGTGTATGAATAGACAGGGCTTGGTGAGTAATAAGAATTTTAAATTATTTTATCACTCAGTCTTTGTGATTAGGGGTTCTTAAAATATCAGAAGTTGTGTTAGCAGAGAGAGCACCCATCAGCTAAATCATGATACTGAGAACTAATGTGTGAAGAGTAGTCCAGCCCCTTCATGTGATGATTATCCACAAATATCCTGGTAATGAATATCAGCAAATGCACTTACATCTTTCTGCTCCATTGAGAATGCATGAAATAGGATAATATTAAATACCAGGGGCATAGAAGGAATTTAATACGTAAAGGGAATAGTGATTATGGCCAATTTCAGCATAAGGAAGGAATGAAGAGCAGCACGATGTCAATTATTTCCCCCAAATTAAAAAAAAAAAAAAAAAAAAGGAGCAGCATGTGGAAAGAAGATGGAGGCACAGGTGGGAAAGGAAATGTTCCTGATTATACAGCTGTGTACTAGGCTATTGGTGTTTTGCATTTCTCATTTGGTATCTCTTCATTTTCATGAGAATCTTATAAAACTCTTTAAAGATAAGGAAACTTGCATGCAGCAAGTATAAATGAGCTTCTTCATACCTTCAAACCTGGGTATGTCTGTCTCCCAAATCCAAGTCCCTCTTTTTTCTTTTTAAAGATTTGTTTATTTATTAGAGAGTGGAGGGTGGGGGAGCAGAGAGGGAGAGGGAGAGAGAGAGAATCTCAAGGAGACTCCCTGCTGGCTGAAGCAGTGTTTGATCAAAGGACCCTGAGGTCACAACCTGAGCTGAAACCAAGAGTCAGACGCTTAACTGACTAGCCACCCAGGCGCCCCAAATCCAAGTCCTTTTCATCAGCATGTTGCCACCTAACTTGGCATTTTCAAGCTACATCAGCCTGAATTTACTCATGTGTAAAGAGAGATTAAGCAGCTCTTCTCATCGGCCAGACCCAGCTGGAACTGCCTCATCTGGACAGTCCCCTTGGCTTTGATGCCCTTGTCCCACTTCAACCTTTGTAACAACTCAGAAATTGATTTGACGTCTTAGCATTCTTCTGGGTGGAATATTTTCTGTTCCTTCTGAAGAAATCACAATTCTCTGTAATTGGTATATGTGAAACTTGAGTGTTTCTACCAGAATATGGGGTTGAAGCTGTATGTACTGAAGTAGAAATAAGAGTCTTAAATGATAACCTTTGTAACCTTCAACGCTGAGAGTGAGTGACTGTCAAAAAGGGAGGGTGGACCTGCAGTGAGATTAGCTGTGAGACAGAAGCACCCAGGGGTCAATGGCCAGTGGGGTTTAGGTAGGGACCTCATGCTTGTTGAGTGGAACACACAGTTCAAGGGAATGATTGGAACACAAAGCAATAGATTTCTAGTTGAGGACCAGGAAATCAAGGCTAAGACAAAGAAGTCCCTTGAACTTGAAATGTGTCCTAGAGAAGACAAGAGACACATTCTGGAAATTGAAAGAAGTTAGGCACAGAGCCCTCAGGGTTAGAGGATTTCATAATAAGAGGTGGGCTCTGGGCAAACAACATTCTCAGGCTTTACCACAAGACACCAGAGAGCTGAGTATAGGGTGGGACAGCTTTGCATACTAAAAGCTACTTTAAGAAACTCAGTTTTTTCTAATGCTATATTCTTGCCTGGAATATTTTCTCTTGTAAGAAAACAAAATAAAGCCTTGACTGTGCATGCATGCTGAACTGTGTTGGATAAAGTAAAAAGGAAGATGGAATCCTGGGCCAAAGAGAAGACTAATCTTGGGGTCAAGACACAGTCATTAGCATCTTGACTTCTGAGCATTGGTGGGGGCCTCGGGAGATCAGCTTCCAGTAGGAGCGCCGGCTTTCCGGGGCCCCACTGAATTAGACCTCATCTTGAGACACCCCTTTCTGGCACAACAGAACGGATCTTCAGAAAACACTCATCCACATAGGAGACACAGTGTCTCCAGAAAAGGGGGCGGGAAATGGCACTGCTGGCTGACTCTATTGTTTTTGTCTGACTAATCAGTTGGTGATTAATATTAAATAATTTATAGCATAATTTACTTCATTTTTTCCACCTTCTGCCCTGTTTTATACTAACACATACACACTTCACTTTGGCAGTACCTAGGAAAGATGAGCACTAATGGACATAATGTAGCTATGGTGTCAAATTAGGCATTTTGTTACATGAAATTTGATTATGGGTCATAAATTATGTATTTATCTTGCATTAAGTAATGAAAGTAACTTGCTAATTAGAAGAAATCAAAGTTATTGACCTATAGTGAAATCTCTTCTACATTTACTGTTGGCATAAAATAGGATATCATGACGTGAATAGAGGTGCATAATTTTGTTACAAGACAAGTTTTTTTTTTAAGTTTATGGGAAAACAAATGTAGACCTCTCCTCTTTGGGAGAATTTACGAAAGATTTATTCACAATTCAGATTTATCATCTTTCAGGTTATGAAGTTACATTGCCTCCCAGCTACCAACCCACTCTTCTATATACGCTAATGGTCTATGATGCTGGGGCATCTTTGTAAACAACATTTCTTCTTGCTAGCTGGATTTCTGATTTGTTATGCCAAGAGCAGGAGGGAGACCGGAAGACCAGTTGAAAAAAGAGGGGATTTCCTCTTTCCTAAGAGTGCCCAGCAATGACCTCTACCAACAACAACATTTGGCTTGGACTCTATTTCTTGTTTCGCTTCTAGAGTAGCCTCATGTACTTTCAATAAGAATTAGCCAGCTGGGCAGCACTCTTCCTCAAAGGAATGAGTTCTAGGTCCAGGACACTCTTTTCTAAGCTCCTGAGGTAACAGCAGCAGCTGGGGAGGGCTCCCTTCTCAGAGGTCTGAGTTCCAATTCTGAAGGACCAAACTCCTGAGAGACCTGAGGTGCCAGCTTCGACACACAGCAGACCCTTCCCGCACCCCCACACCCAAAGTGTAAAGCATAAATCCACAGGGCCCCTCCCCCAGCTTCTAGGTTCTGGTAACCCTATGTTTCCCCTCTTTTTCTCCAGCCCTAGGGAGTACTAGCTGCTTCTTGAATGTACTACTGTATTACTTCAGTGCTCCCTCTCACTTTTTATTGCCCCAAACCTTTGTAACCAACTCTCTCTCTCTCTCTCTTTTAAGATTTATTTTATTTATTTATGAGAGAGAGAGAGAGAGAGAGAGGAAGCACATGTGTTGGTGGGGGTGGGTGGGGGATGAGTGATTTCACACCCTGTGCTGAGCCTCAGCCGGGTCTCCATCTCACAAACCTGAAGTCATGACCTGAGCCGAAACCAAGACTGGGCTGCTAACTGACTGAGCCCCCCAGGTGCCCCTAACCAACTCTCTTTTAAATGTTTTCTCTGCTGTAATATCTAGAATTGTTTCTGGTTTCTTTCTGTGGACCCTGACTGAGCATAGTATGGGTATATCAAAAAGCTCCCTTTAACATAATTAGATTATAAATGTCCCAAATTAACAGCTTTGATCTATCTAATATTTAACAGCTTTGCTGTTCGTGTTTTTATTGTTAGTTTAAGTGGAACAGAGCACAGAACTAGGGCTGCCATCTTTGATAACTGGCTTGTTTACAACTGGGAACTCATTTGGATCTTTAACTTCATTTTTATTATTTTTGTATTAACACATAAGGCAGATATATATGAAATATGCATAGAAAACATTAATCTTAGATTTATAGATGGATTAATTATATCTATAAATCTATATATATATATAATCTCCAGATCCTGATGCAGTTCACTTCTAGCACCAGAGCCTTCAATCTCATAAGAACTCTCAATAGCAGATCGTTCTTTGTAAGGCAAGAACAAAGGAGAACACACCCGTGTTAAGGCTCAAGATAGAGCATACAATATTTACTGGTATTAATACAAGGCTAGCAGTTTAACCATTTTATTCCCCCCACTGAGCCACCCAGGCACTTCCCTCCCCCCCCTTTTTTTTAGATTTTATTTATTTATTTGACAAACAGAGATCACAAGTAGGCAGAGAAGCAGGGAGAGAGAGAGAGGGAAGCAGGCTCTCTGCCGAGCAGAGAGCCCGATGTGGGGCTCGATCCCAGGACCCTGGGATCATGACCTGAGTTGAAGGCAGGGGCTTAACCCCTGAGCCACCAAGGTGCCCCAGTTTAACCATTTTAAGTAAAAATTATAACGGATGGGGCACCTGGGTGGCTTAGTAGGTTAAGCGTCTGCCTTTGGCTTAGGTCGTGATCTCTGGGTCCTGGGACCCAGGCCTGCATCGGGCTCCCTGCTCAGCAGGGAGTCTGCTTCTCCCTTTCTTCCTCCCCACCACTCTTGCTCTCTTGTTTTTTCTCTCTCTCTCAAATAAATAATACAAAAAATTACAACTGATATGATTGCTCTTCCCTCCCCCACTATAAGTTAAACAACTTCGTTGATATCTTATGGCCATAAAGTTTAGGTACACTATATTGTGTTATCAATGGAAATCATGAAATATTATCCATTCTTTTACTCAGAAAAAAAACTTAAAACATCTCCTTTGTGCCAAGCATCTGGTTAAATATTAAGGTTATCCAGATGAATCCAACCTAGTTTTTGTATGTGAGTATACTTCAGTCAAGTGGTGAACATATTCACCCAAAGACTGGTACAGATTAAGTTTGACAGGAATAAGAAGAAGGAAAGAAAGAAGGATGCTATGGGGCCATAAGTTTGGTGCTTTCCTGGCAAGAAGAATACGCAATGTGTCTTTTAGAAAAAGCATGTTCAAGAGTAATAAAAATTTAGAATGGCTAGTGCATCAGGAGGGATGTAGGCTTAGAAAAGAGAGCACTAGGAGGTTTGGACGTCAGGAAATCCATGAAGATTTTTAACCCAGAAGGCTTTCTTTTTTTTTTTTTTTCCTTCCTTATTTTATTTTTTAGGATGGTAACAGTGGATGCAGAGTGGATGACAGACTTTAGGGGGCAAAGGACTTAGCAGTTAGGAGATTGATAGATTTTTGTTACTTTAGGTGAGAGATAAGCCTTAAACCTACTGGGAGTAGCAATAATGAAGAAATAAGGCCAGATTTATGAGGTTTCTGGAGAATTTTGGAACTCAGAGATTTGGTGATAGAATCAAGGAAATGGAGGAGTTAAGTGTCCCTGGGGAGGGCTAATAGCAGAGATTAGAAATTGAAGGAAGGCAATGATTCCTATTTTTTATTTGATCTCTCTGAAATACCTTCTAAACACACTAGTTGATATGTTCAGTGGCAACTGGATGTGCAGTTCTGGTGCTTAGATGGAAGGTCAGAGATCAAAATAATATGTTTAGGAAACAGCATCAGGTAGGAGGATAAAGGAGTTCACCCAAGGAAAGAACACTGAGCCAGAAACGTAGAGAACTAGGAGGAAGAACGCCACAATTTAAGACTAAGGAAAAGAGAGGAGAACCAATAAAAGTCACAGAGAAGGAATATTCATTGAGCTTAGAGAAGAACCATTAACGTTTTGTGTTAATACTGAGACAGACTGGCTGGATGATTCAAAGTGTGGATCCCGAAGACAGACAACTTGAGTTTGACTCCATTTGTTGCCACCTAACCTTGTGCGACCCTGGACGGGTTGTGCTCAGATTCCTTAGTATAAAATGGTATAATGCTAACTATTTCCTAGGGGAATGGGACTACTTTCTGAGGGTGCAATACATTAATACATGAAAATCACTCAGAACAGTGTTTGGCACATAGTAACAAGTGCGAATAAGCATTAGCAATTGTTGCATACCAGAAGCTCAGTTTTTGCTATTCTTCTCAGAAGGTCTTCCTTCTACAGCTTTTCATGCATTATAATATAATTATGAGGCACTATATCAACCCAAAGGGGATTAGACTTAATTTAATTGCATTATATCAAAGTACCATTGTGTGAATGTTTGCTTATTTTGTAGACCATTAAGTTATTTGTCATCTGTTATGCCTCCTTAGTTTTTGTTTATCAAACCATATTGAATTTTTTTAACCTTTAAAAAATAAATCATTTTTAGTGCTGTACCTTATTCTTATAATTCCTTTCTGGATGCCTTCTATCTGTTTACATCCAACTGGTAATAATATACTAATCTGAATAATGGTAAGGGTTTGTACTCACATCACATCCTTTATGAAAGGATTTCCAAAAGTTCTCCATGAATTATTTATTTTAACTGCAGGATAGTTAAAGAAGCAAGTGCTTAGTATTTCCATTTTACAGATTTTTTTTTTAAAAAACGAGTACAGAGCTGGAAAACGATGCTTCAAAACTCATAGAACAGTCGAGGGCGTCACTATATGGAGAGGCACTGAGAAGTTGGCTATCCAGAAATCAACCTTCCAGAGCCATAGAATTTTCAAAGAAATAGTTTTTAAGGGAAATGAAAGTACTCATCACATAGCAGACTACCCATATGATTACAGCTGTGACAGTCAATGGGAAAAACCAACAAGCAAAGGGGAAGAGCCAATAAAAGGAAGACGGGAAGGCTGATAGCAGCAGAGAAAGAGATAGTTTCTGTTAGAAAACAGTGAGTAAAAGGCAGGTTAAATTAAAAAGCAAGCACTTGTTATCATGGGGTCTTGATGACTCTGGACCAGATTAGATCAGGTTGGAAAAGTTCTAGAGACTCGGTAAACTCATCTGGAGATCCAAATACCAAGTGAGAAAGCAGGTAAGGCAGGCTGGGAGTGGGTATCAGAGTGTGACCATCAGTGAAGAAGGGAGCATGCAGCATCAGTGTGGTCCAGGAAGGGCTGAGCATCGGTCTGGGGAATAGCCGCCAGCAGTCTGGACTTGGATCAGCCAGGAGGACCTGGGTGCAGGGGCAGGGTGTCTGGGATAGGACCGATCAAGTTGTGGGTGATAACCATGGCTCTCCTAAAGTGTTTTCAGGATTTGATGACTAGAGTTGGTTTATTCCTGAGAGCAAGTCCAGTAGCAAGGCTAGATTGAATATTACCATACAACCTGCTGGGATGAGTAATAAACTCATTGTTCTTAATGGCAAAGAACCTGGCATTATAAGAGTAAGTGATCTTGTCTTTCAGTATTTGGGGCTGAGAATGTTCATGCCAAGAATGAAGGAGGGGCAAAAACCAGATTTATAATTTGGTGATCAGTGGGGAATGGAAGAAAAAAGGGACAGAGCTAACTGGACTTTGATGCTAGAGTGCTGAAGGCCCCATCTCTCTCTGTGGTGACAAGCTAAGTGACAACACAGTACGGAAGACAGTTTCTCAGGTATGCAAGGGCAGGGCTGTCACAGGGAAGCCTTCCTGCAGGAGAGGGGAGAAAGAAGTTTCCAAAATTATCCACTTAGAGAGATAGAACCCATTACAGATATTCTCTATCCTAATACACAAAACTACTATAGCCTACACCAGAAAACTCTAATTTTAAAGGGGGGAAAAATGAGTATGTGTCCTTGATTTTAAGAAAGAAAGTTTGGGTAAAATGTTGACAGAAAAAGAAAACATTGGTTCATGTACTGAGACCATTTTAGTAAAACCCTTTGCAGATTCTTAGTATTCTAAAATTATATATATATATATATATATATATATATATATACATATATATATATACACACACACATATATATATGACATATATTAAGTATAATTATAATACATATACAGGTATGTAGTAGTCCAAATTAGAGCTTTGGGTTTTTATTCCTTATGAGTTATTCTTTGTAAATACTTTGAGAATGATCTTACCTCCAATTTAATGCTTATTTAATATGTTTTTAAAATTAAAGACATAAAAATGCTATTGATTGTATACTTTATAACAGGTCATTTGGAGTGTCTAATATAAATGCAGAGTTAGAAGAATAGATGTAATTATCAAACATGATGCAGAAGACATAGATTGAAGAATCCTGTCTGTTTCTCTGGGAACAGTTCCCTCATCCACATTCCAGGTGGTTCCAGTAGCATAACAAGCAAAGGCCCTTCTGGGTCATCCACCCCAGGGATAACCATGGGCTGCAAACCTTTCATTGGGACTGCATTCTTCTCGCAAGTGAGACTGGCTAAAAGTTAGGGAATGAGACTCCAGCAGGACCAATCAGGGTGATTTCCAGGAGCTGGTGTACTATCGTCGGAGGAAGAATTTCTCCTTCTGCAGGAGTGGCTAAGCTGAGAAGATGTGATCTGGGATTATTGGTCTTCATCTTCTCCTTCATAAAGAGAAAGCATATTTGCAGCTGAGAGAATGAAGCTCACATGAAAAAGACAGTCAGAAAACAGCAAAGAGAGGGACAAGACGGAGGAGGGGCCAGGGCACAAGAATGTAAGCTGGACATGAGCGTGGCTCTGACCCACTGCCTGGAAATGAGGCTGTTCATAAAACTAACATGCCTAAGGTTTTTTTTTTTTTAAGATTTTATTTATTTATTTGACAGAGGGAGAGAGATCACAAGTAGGCAGAGAGACAGGCAGAGAGAGAAGAGGAAGCAGGCTCCCTGCTGAGCAGAGAGCCCGATGCTGGGCTGGATCCCAGGACCCTGGGACCATGACCTGAGCCGAAGTCAGGTTTAACCCACTGAGCCACCCAAGCGCCCCATGCCTAAGGTTTCTTAATAAAAGTCTGGGAAAGCAAAAGATGTTGACCAAATTACTTATGTTTTGGGAAAACCAAATATTGATACAGGTGTAGTGTTAGAAAGCCAGGAATATCCTGCAAAAAAAAAATAATGACCAATTCATGATTTTTTATTACCATAGAAGACTTATTTTTAGCAACCATTTAGCAACCAATAAAGACATATTTTTAGCAACCAAGACTTACTTTAGCAACCAAATATGATGGTACTTTATTAGTAAGTTTTTAAGTGTGGCATATTTACAAACTAGAGTTTAAAATCTTCTAGCTGGATATGTACTTCTGATAGGAACTATATATTAAGGTAAAAAACAAACAAATACTATACATTAAGGAATTGTAAAATTAACCACCAAGGAAGACCGTTGTTACTCACCAAATAGCATTGTGGTCTCTCGCCACCCACCCTGGCTCCCTGCAGAGAGGGGACAGTATGAGAAGGTCAGACTGCTGATGGGAGCTTACGTGGCATGGATCACTCCTGGGCTGAAGCCTTTGAGAACTAGTGACTGACCCTCCATCTAGCTCCCTCTACTTCTGCCACACTGACTGCGGAGGTTACCCACCGAGACAGGGGATCCACCCGGTGGAGACATTTTTCATTGCTGAGTGACCACAAGGAGGAGAGTGGCTCTCAAAGGTCCCAGAAGCCTTGGCATGACTGAGAAATCCCAGCTCTGATAAGCCCCTACAGTCTACAGTCTGGCAGTTGTTCTGTTACTACAACATCATACAGTCTCTCCTCACAAAAATTTCCCTTTTTATTTCCCATTTAATTTTGCTCATGGGGTTTGTTCAACAATATCTAAGGAAGGCATTTCCAAAAAGAAAAGGTCCAAAGGCCCAAAGACTTTTTACAGAAGGGCCATTCTGGAAATACAGATGTGATTTATGAAAATTCCATTTTTGAGGAATCACATATATGCTTATGGTTATCAAATGTTTCATAATTAATTACTGATCAATCTGCATATTATATTTTATTTTTTTAAAATTTTTTTTATTTATTTGACAGAGAGAGAGATCACAAGTAGGCAGTAAGGCAGGCAGAGAGAGAGAGAGAGGGGGAAGCAGGCTCCCCGCTGAGCAGAGAGCCTGATGAGGGGCTTGATCCCAGGACCCTGAGATCATGACTTAAGCCAAAGGCAGAGGCTTAACCCACTGAGCCACCCAGGCGCCCCATGCATATTATATTTTAACAAGACACATCTTATTAAAAGTACAATGAAAACAGTTTTAACATTCACTGTAAGTTATCTGTTTTCATCTTAACCCAGGTTTTCTTTTGGTAGTATAAATCAAAGTTTTTCCTTCCTTGGGAACATGAACTTTTTTCCTACTGATTTATTTTTTTCGTATTTTCTACATTTATAATGATAATATGTGTGTACAACAGCATCAGTGTACTGATGATTTGGCAGCTAATAACTTTTAATTTTTTTATGTCTCAGTAGACACATAAAGCATTATGTTTTTCATCAATCACTTTATCAGTTATTTTCTAATTATTCTGCTAAAATTATATATGTATGTAATAAAAATAACTTAACTGTGGCATCAATTGATTATTCATGCCTAATTTTTCCCAGTAAAATATTTACCGGTTTACAAAGGAGATATGAATTTGTGCCTGAAATTTTATAAAGGTGTGCTGGAAAGAGCTTCTTGCTCACCAGTATCCAAAACTAAGGTTTTGTTACTAACTATAGTACAAAAGTATCAGATTCACAAGCTGGCAAGTAATAACTGGTAGTAAAGTGAAATTATGGAGGTCTTCATGTGAGGAAGAGAAAATAAAGGTCTTCAACTGTGTAGCTGGGGTAATTTTTCAGTTTCAAATTTCCTAAGTGGAATAATGAATTGGAGAAGCAACTCTAGTCCCTAGTTAGGTTTTCAGATTGACGGATGTAAGCAAACCCTTACTAAGAGGAAATGGATTTGTTGTATGACCAGACTCACAGACATATAAAAAACAACCATTCTGCTTTCCTTCCCTCACCAACTAAATTTATTCTAGTGTCATGTGTAGGCTTACTAGTTAAGCTAACTGATTATTAACATAAACATTGACCAGAGTGGCCCCAACTCAGCACCTTCAGTATCTTCTTGAGTAGACTTTCAGACGGCAGATCCTCCCATGAAACTCTCTATAGAATTTGTATGTTGACAGGTTTTTTTCCACACCCCCCCAATCTAAAGCTGGTTCCTATTCAGTAAAAGCAGTCCAGTACAGTAATGGCCTGGGAACCCTTCCAAGCCTTGGACAAGACCAGTGCTCCCCAAAATAAATGGGGCAAGAAAGGGGCACTTTCTCAAGCTCTGCAAATTATATTGATCTGTAGTTGAGGGTAAGTAGAGTCAAGCCAGGAAAAATTAAGGACACAGAGCTTCAGTCTCAGTCTGTTTTTTTCTGTGCCCTACTTTATGATGCTTCTTTCAGATGTGTGGCTTGCAAAATCCTTGCCATGGCAATGCGGATTTTAGATCTTCTGCCTATTCTGACTGGAAGCTCTCAGAAGGGTTGCTTCTTTCCCAAGAAGCCCCTTTCCACCTCTGAAAGTCATACACATCTTTTAAAGCCTCACTAATTTATTTATTGGAAGAACCAGGTCCCGAATGTCTTTCTGTATGGCCTCTGCTAATAAGGATGAATAAATGAAAGGCAATTCCTCTCTTCAAGGAAATAACAATCGACTGTTGAAGACAGATATGAACCAATATGTGAGATATAATGCAGGATACTCCAAGGGCAGGACATACAAAAGATATCACAGAAGCCCAAGAAGAGGGAGCTAATCCAACCTGGAGAGGTTCTCAATGAAGTCTTCCAAATCACTCACCATCAAATAAGTGCTTCTCCCTCCTCTACTTTCCCCACATAATTGTCCTTGTAGCAGCATGCCTTGTGATTAAGAAGCTGACTGAAGCCAGCCACCATGGCTTCAGACCTCGGCTCTGCCAATTACCTAGCTTTGTAATTTCAGGTAAGTCCCCCACTACCTCTCTACGTGTCAATATTTCCATCCATCTCATCTATAAAATGGAATAATAACAGCACATATCTTAAGGCAGCAGTGTGAGAATGCATTGGGTTAATACATTTATAACATTTTGCTAGATCTTTGACTGGAATTCAGTAAATAATAAATATTGGCTATAAATATATCATGTTTTCCTCTGCAATTAGAGATTGTTGTTAGTGTAATTATAATCTTTAATAAATTCTTATTTCCTTTGGGGAACCTCTCTGTATTGTCAAAATACAAATGGCAGGGAGTCAACAGCTGCTTCTTGATCGGGACTTTCTCTGCCTACACTTCTGGATTCTTCTTTTTTGTGAAATCTCCTTTATTTGTATTTTCCCTCCTTTCCTGGCAGTAGTAAAGTACCAACTTTCCTTTTACCAGGTTCTGAATGATGGCCAGGGCCTGAAGGAAGCATCTGCTCCTGTTAACAGTTCCTCCCGTGGCACCATGTCCCATCTTTGCAAGAAACATTACCACGCGTAACCTTCCACTCCCTTTGCTTTGACTTTGCTTTCCTGTGACCTACCCCCAGGCTCTCCAAGTTTACAATTTTTTCAACAATAACCCTAGTTCTATCAGTCCAGACATCTTTTCTGGGCTCTGGGTTCTCCCTCTCCCCCTCCTCACCCTTCAGTAGGAAATTTCACTCATTTCTGTTTTACTCTTTGTTGGAAAGTGTCTGTACTGGCAGTATCGGTACAGGACGGCAACATGTAAGCATGGTTAGCAAACCATTATTTCAGAGTAGTTATTAGTTACAATTGAAGAAGTAAACCTTTCTAACTTCAGCTCTTGGCCTGAATGTCATGTTTCATTCTATCTTTGTATATTATGCATCTTTTGGAGATTATAAATGATGGAGATTTGTTTTGCTGCCATCAACTAAGAGTTGTGAAATTAAGTTGGTTAAAGCAAATGGGTTGCTTCTCAAATAAACGATCTAGCACATGTTTTGAAGAATAGATGACATGTATAAGGGAAAATTTAAAGAAATCATGTGACCCTAAAATGACATGAACTGTATGGAATTCTGTTTCCTTGGATAAATCAGGACCAGTAGTAAATAAATATCAGATGATAATTGTGTTTGCAAGCAGTGACATCATAGGAATGAAGGACACCAATGGAAGTGGCTCTGCGAAGACCTGCCCAAGGTGCTCTATATATGGTTGTCTCTCCATAACACAAACCTACTAGTTGGGGACTTAACAAATTAATGTATTGCTACTGACTCCTAATAATCCTGGGGAGGGTGAGATGGGAAGACAAATGATGATTTGAGAATAAATTTGGGAAGCATATTGGAATTCTGAAAACAGGGGCAGGAAAGTAAATATTTGAGAACAGAAGTTATTTTTAATGATCTTTTCTTACAATTTATGGTTAAAATATTGGAAAATATACATGACTGGTTGGAGAAAGGTTAGCTGCATAGGTAATATGATATAATAGGATTTTTATTTCTGGGATGTTACATAAGCCAGAAAGACAGACTCTTGAGGAGACAGAGTGTATCATTTTTGTGCGATTCAAAAACTGTGTATTTGTCCAGAGAATGCCTGATGGGTGATCATAAATACTTTAAACTGAACATGGAGGGAGGAGATAACTAAAATCCCACATTATGTTGTGAAATCAATTACACATTGAGCACATTATGAAGTTAAATGCGTTATAGAAACCACAATATAACCAAGTAATAATAAAAGTAAGTATTATTGCCATTCATTGAGTGCTTAATATTTCCCAGGCACTTGAAAAATATCTAATTCAATGTTCCAATGTCCCTTTGAGATAGGTAATTACTGCCTCCAACACACAAGTTGTTTCAAATGATGCTTAATTGATTTATGTCGCTTACTAAAAGTCTCATAGCTAGTAAATGGCGGAGATAGAATTTGTTTTGAGTTGGGGAAAATCTTGTTCAGAATGAATCGGTGCAGTCCCCATCCTGAAGCTTTGGGTCATTTTCTACATGAGGAACCCTGGCACCAGTCTGTGTAGGTGGTAGAAACAAGAAACACTGCATGGGTGTTTCATCAAAGACCAGCGAAACTCAGAATACCCAAACTCGAAACTTTAACTTCCCATCACTGGATCTACTTGATTCATTTCAGTTTTAATATTTCTTGAACCGGGACTTGTTCAGGACATTCAGTGGGGGTACCAACAGAATGGAACCATGCAGCTAAGAACAGCTGATTCCCAGGACCCCCTTCCAGTCTGCACCAAAGCGGTCAGCATAATGTTCACTTCAAGTTCCTCTAGTGATACTCTCACGTCACAGCCTGCATTTTTCTTCATCAGCAGTTCTCTTCCCCTCCCCTTACCTGGACTCTTAGACAAATGGATCTGAACTCAGGTGAAACCTATTTTTCAGGTGATAAAGTAAAGCATAGAAACACTGAGAAAGCGGGTAGCGAGAGGAAGGAGGCTTAGAGACCTGTTATCTACAATTAATTCTCAATCAACCTAAATAGACTAAATACTTATCCCAAATCCATCAGTCAGAAGTGTGGATTATGAAATGTACAACTCTCTTCGTAAATGAAAAGTGCCCACATATAGCTTTTTTCCACATTCTCTTAGGGGGTTTCAAAAACACAATTGCCATGTCAGGTTCTAAAAAGAAACAATGTGGAGAGAATAGAGTTGGCCTCGTTCACGCACTTGTGCACTGGTTCACTCCGTCCACAAAATTACCTGCATACCTACTGCGTGTCAAACACAGTGCTGGGTACAGGAAACACAGAGATGAAGAGAAGAGGATCCTAGCCCTCAAGGAACTCAGTATCTAGTAATTTCAACAGCCAGTGCTGCAGATGCTACAGTTGTGGTTCCTCTGATTTTGTTTCTCTCATTGACATGCAGTTGGAATACCAACAAGCAATAGCATTTCACTCCATGTGGGGTAAGGTATACTTCAGTTTCTGTGTAGTTTTATAGGAGCCCAATTCAATAAAGGTGTAGAGAACGCTTAAAATGAGAGTACAGTATAGTTTAAACAATTCAGACTTTGGAAACTTTAGGTTTCAAAACCAGATCTGGATTCCCAGAGTAAATTCTATATAGACAAAGGCTTATAAGAATGTACAAAAATCTGGAACATTATTTAGTGTTCATGCCAATTTGAATTAGTATCACTAATTTAGATATCAGCTTGAGAAAAAATATTATGTTCCATAAAAATGTCCTATTTTGATTCTATAATGATTTAAGGAACTTATCCTGAAGTAACAATGAAAATTGTGGAAAATCATATTTGGATAGGAATTTATTTCAAGTGTATTTATAGTAGCATAAAGAATTTATAATTCAAAGGAAGTAATGTCTACTATCAGGAATATTTTTAAACAAACCTGGTATATCATTGGCATCCATAGATGATATACAATCTTTTTCCAAAAGTGGCTAAAACCCACTTTTGGGAGAAAACATTTTCCCAAACTATAGCAATTACTTATATGGGTAAGATTATAAGTGCCTTTGTTGTCCTTTTTGTTTGTTTTCCAGTTTTACTATAAGATGGGTGTTTTATATTTATAATTAAAATATATACTTTGTTTTTAAAAAGTGGGATTATCACACTAATGAACTTAGAAAATATGGAAGGCAATTCATAGTTCATTGCATTTTCTTTTTATTGTTATATAAATTTGTTGAGTAAACACATTTTTAAATTTAGTATTTCTTTACTACTCAAGAAAGTGTGCCAGTAAAGAATATAAGCTAATCTTGTATGTATTACATAATAAAATATTTAAATATGAAAAAGACAGAAAGAATGCAAAGATAAAGCAGCTTCATTCATATGCACATGGGATTAAGTATAAATTAAAATGTTTAATAAATCGCCTATCAGCTTAATATACTATGTTTCAAAGTGTACATTCCTACACTTTAAAAATATTTTAATATTAAACATATTTATATAATCATTATTATCATTATATTATATATTAATATAATTTAAAATATATTTTATTAATATATTATATTATCATTATTATTATAAGAAAACTGATCTTAAGGAATGGTATACATGTCTGAAAATAGCAGAAATCACCCAAAGAGTCACCTAATGTACATAATCTTTACCTACTATATTAGTTTCTTATTGCTGTTGTGACAAATGATCACAAACCCAGTAATTTAGAAGGACATAAATTTATCTTGCAGTTCTGGCAGTCAAAAGATAGAAAGTGGTCTCACAGACTAAAATCAAGATGTTGGTAGGATTGCTGTCTTTCTGGAGGCCTTTTTATACCTTTTCCAGCTTCTAGAGGTTGCCTGCATTCCTTGGCTCAGGGATCCCTTCCATCTTGAAAGCCAGCAATAGCCAAATTTTTGTCCCATCACGTTACTCATGTTACTCTGTCTCACTCCCCCACATTTGAGGTCCTTGATGGTTACTTGGACCACTTAGAAAATCTAGAATAATCTACCTATTTTAAGGTCAGTTGATTAGCAACCTTAATTCCATTTGCTACCCTAATTCCCCTTTGCCATGTAACATAACAGTCACAGGTTCTAGTGACTTAGAAAGTTCGTGGGAGGCTTTTGTTCTACTCACCACAACTATGAATCATAGAACTTAATGTCATCTAGCCAATTAAGAGTGCATAAGTTTAAATACACATTGGTTTATTTTGATATGCCTTTTCTTGTAATTTAAACTTATATTTGCACTGTTAATGTTTTTGTGTCCTAAATATATACATAAAACTTTACTAAATTCTATAGCAAATAATTTGAAGATTTTCACTTTATGTTTATTTACATTTGTTTCATAAATCTAGTCTCAACAACCTAGTAAAGAGTTGTCTGACAAATTATAGGACAGACAACTGAATTTTAATTTTAGATTAACAACAAATATTTTGGGCTGTCACAAATACTGTATAGGACATATGTATACAAGATAATCATTCATTGTTTATCTAAAATTAAATTTAACTGAATATCTGAATTTTTATTTAATGAATCTGGTAAACTTAACGTAATTTTTTTAAAGTAAGTTTAGGGGTGCCCGGGTGGCTCAGTCAGTTGAGCATCTGACTCTTGATTTTGGCTCAGGTCATGACCTGGGATCTAGCCTTGCGTCAGTCTCTATGCTCAGCAGGGAGTCCACTTAAATATTCTGTCTCTCCCTCTGCCCCTCCCCCCAACCTTGTAGACTCCCTCTCTCTCAAATAAGTTTTAAATAAATAAATAAATAAATAAAAAGTTTAGGAAGTGATGACTTAATATATACTGAGTTGAGATATAAGATGGAATAGATTTTTTTTTTTGCTTATCAGCACTCCATACAGAAACAGAATATTTTAATATTATAAATATTTATAATTATAGATATTATAAATATTTATAATTTTCCTTCTATACATATAAACAATCCCATGTTTGCTTTACTATTTGAGGTAATTGAGATTTCAGGATGATAAAAATATATTTTAAAATATAGTTATATAGCTCTTCTTTTGAAGTTCATTTCAATAATGGGAGGGATGGTTTGAAATGGACCAACTATCCCAAAATAAGGGTAAAGTACTGAAATTGTGGAATAAATATGAAAAGGGGAATTTAAGCTATTGAGAAAAATGTGCAAGAGAGTCCCTTTGTAAGCTACTGTTCACCAAAAAGAGCACTAACAAAAGAAACTCTGGACATTGTTCCTCCGAAGAATGGAAAGAGAATTTGTGGAATCATCTGCTAAGACCTCTTATGGGAAACTAACACCCAAATATGAATGTAACTGACAATATTAGAATGGCTTCAAATAAAAGCTGGAATTTGCTCAGATTTTAAATGATTGAAAATAAATATTTGGTTAACAGGAATCAGAAAGAAGCATGCTGCTATGCTGTTCCATGGGACTATGCTGGAGTCCTATTCCGTGGGACTAACGTAACCAAGCCTCGATGACTTCTCAACACAGTAGGAAGCTAGCAGTGAAGTGGCAAGGAAAAGGACCCTTTGGTGTAATATCCTATCATATAGAATAGCCTTAAATTATTGTAATATTCTGAAAGAGAGAACATGAAGCAATTTGAAGATGAAGTCATGCTTTAGGAATTTAAAGGGCTTTAAATTGAAGAGCAGTATGACTTATATATCCTTTACTTTATCTAAGATATGTTCCAGGAATTATATCAAAGTGAGTTTCACTACATAGAAGTGTATTTTCCCATTGAATGACGTTAAATTGAGGCTGTTTTTCTCCAGAAAATGTATTATCCCTGTTTTTTTAAATCATGTACTACAAATATATATATTTTTAAATTACACAGTTAAAGATTACTTCCTGATAGAATATATTATTAAAGAGTGAGAAATAGGAGTCCCCCAAAAAAACCTTATAAACAAACTTATAACATCTTCTCTACTCTTCAGTCATGTTGCAGTCATAAAATACACATAAAAATAATTTTACTTTAAACACAAAATCGTGTAATAATTTATATTAATTTATAATATATATAAATAAAATAATATATAATATTATATATACTTATATGTATAGTTATACATATATTATATTATATATATATTATACATATATAATATTATATATACTTACATGTATAACTACACATATAAGTATATATAATATATATTATATATACATATGTATTTCATATTTCATATATATTTCATATATTCAAATTCATTCAAATTCATTCAAAATTCATATATAATATATTATATATTTATATATGATATATATGATATATACTATATATTTCATATTTCATATACAATATATTCCATATATAATATATATAATAATTATATTATATATATATAAATAAAATAAGTAAATAAAAATAAATAATAATATATAAATATAACCACTCTATTAAGCCAGATGAAAGTCTGAAACATTTCTGCTTGGGGCTAGGTCTACATTAAAAGGATAAGGTACTATAGTTCAGGAAGATTTACATAACAAGAATATAAATTTAAATGTCTCAAGCACCCAAATACATCAGCATTTGGAAAAAGGTAGAGATGGATGAAGATGGAGAATGTCAAAGCAAGACTTATATGTAACCACTACACCATGTTCTCTCCATGCAACTAGACTGAATGCAATTTAATTCTTCAATTGAATTCTTAATATTTAAATTAGTGTGCAGTTTATAATTACACATTATAGTCAGTTGGAATTGACCCTAAAATATTTTCTGTGTTAGAAATATGTCCTTTATGTTTTAAAAAATATATATTTTTTTCTGTTGGTCTTACAAGGTTCTCCACCACCAAGAAGTAAACTCTTGTCACCTACATGGCTTCCATACTTGAATTAAGTCTTAAAATATCATGAATTCCTTTTTAAGACAATAATAGCTTTTCTTTTTTTCAGTTACCAAAGCAGTTGAAAGCATCAGCGTTCTCCCACTGTCCACAGGATGAATGAAATTAGGGGGGAAAAATCAAATGGGAGAAAAATTCACAGGTATACAAGGAAACTTAACTGGTTCTTGCTACCAACACTATAATTTGTCACAAGAGGGCTGCTTAGGAGACATTATCTCCTTCTCTCTTCCTAAGGCACTGTGGCAGAGAGATTTATGATACTGCATTCACTAGAAGTACAAGGAAAATGCAGTAGAAGGGGATAAGGAACTCACTAATGCGAGGTGAAATCAAAATCAATCTCTAACAAGAGATTACTTTACACATTAACTTCTCTGGGGTCACATCAAAGTCTTCCAGCCACTGGCTCCTGTGCTTCTAGCAGGGGAAATGATCTCAGTGATAAACAAGGAGTAATGATGAGTAGAAAGTGCCAAAGAAGAGCTTAGGTCCGTGCTAAATGAGCAAAATCTGATGAACTAGACGATGTCTACTGTCAGTTAGACCTGAGAGCTCACCCTTCATGTTTGTTTTTCCAACTAGAGAGCAAAGAAATTTACAAATTAATGTGGAGTATTGAGTACTGAGTCGCCTTTTTCATTTTCCTGCCTCAGATTCCTCTGTAAAACCGAAACATATGATGTGAGTACATGGCCCATAGGGCTTTTTGGAAAAGTAATTCAGACTCTGGGTCATACGTTTGTATCATGCTATGTTGATGTGAGTGCCCTTGATTAAGTTTTGTGAGACGGATGGCTGCCTCGAGCACATTTGTCTTCTGAAAGGCTTCATGCATTAATCTGCATCCTTCATTATATGTACATAAAAATCCTCATGCTCATTTGCTTAAACATTAAGTCACTCTTCAGATGGTTGGCCATTTCTTACAGAACTGGCAATTTTCTTTTACAATAAGAGCATCTTAGAATTAGGGCCTTAGAGAAGTGTGAAGAAATCCTGGGCCAGTTATTCCCTAGGTTCGAATAGTCCAGATGAGGCTGGAAGAGAGGTCACCTTCTCAAGACCTTATTTTATAGGTGAGGAGATTGAGTTCCAGGGAAGGTAACTTTGTTTCATCAAGGGATGTGAAAGAAACAAGAGCCATTCAGCCCAAACATATTCCCACTTTTGTCTAACTCACTTTCTGGTACATATTGACTCAGAATTGGCTGGAAAAGGCTTACTACTTTCTTGCTCATCTCATTCCACAACAACATTTTAGTTGATGATTATTTGCCACATACTTTGACAGTCACTGGGGGACTAGCAAGAAGTCAGAGCCAGGAAAGATACTAAAGAACCATGATTATTGTCTCCACCTAAAGGGCTCATGGATGGAGATGCAACCATAGATAAACCATAGATGCATAAGTCCCCCACCCCTCAAAAACCAACAAACACAACCTTGGAAATGTAAAATAACAGATGCCCAGAGAGAGTCCATATATCCCCAGAATCTGCAATGTTTTCTAAATTAAAGATTTCATGGGTTGGTTGATTTGATAAGAACACTGGTTTCATTGAAGTGAAAGACTGCAGCAGAAAGACAAGATTTGAAAAGTTTAGGTTTGAGCTAATGGTCAACAGGAAATAATTTTAGTTTAAACATGCTTCATTGTATCTTCAGTAACAACTATAACAATTTCTATTAAGTAACTATTCTATAATTATCAGTTTAAAGCTGGGCTCCCCGACTAGAATTCGAGATGTAAGAAGGCAGGCCACACCTAGAACCATTGATACTGTTAGTATTAAGCAAAATGAAGGTGTTTCATAAAAATTGGTGGATTGAGTAAATATTTCTTTTTAAAAGTGACAAAGCAGAAGACGCTTATGGATTAACTTCACATGGCAGAAATCTGGAAGTCACTCTCAAGGTGCAAGTCCCTGAGGTCAGTTTATATCACCAAAGATGCCCAGATTTAGAGGAAGGATTTGACCTTGGAAGTGGAAAGGAAAGAATGGATCTAGGAGCAGTTTCAAATGAGTAATATAATTTGTTGATGGAGTATAAACGGGGGGGAGGGGAAGAGGAAGTCTTGTGCTAACTCTCAAGTTTGGGCTCTGAAAAAATAGATAATGTTGACAGAGAAGCGGTATTAATCTGATGATTAAGCGTAGTGGGGAAATAAAAAGCTGCAGCTAAAATCACGAGACCTGTAGTCAAACAGACCAGGTTCGGCCCCAGGCACACCTCCTGGGAGCAGTGTGAATGCAAAAATTCCTAATTTCTCTGCATCTGTAAGAGATGATAGGAGATTATTTATACATAAAGCACTTAGTCGAGTTTTGGCACATAGGAGGTATTCAACAAAGAGTGACCATGGAAAATGTGACAGATGTTGGTTTTAGATATCTTAATTTCACAATTTGGGTTTTGGAGTGCTTTCAGATTCTGGTTCTGGATTGTTTACATTTTTGTTCATGTGGAAGGGCAGGCACGAAGAAAGCAATTCAAAAATAAGAGTGTGTCTTTTATAGCAGAAGCCTCGTGAATGGGGAGTGCTCCAAGGGAATGGTGCCTGGGAGAAAGGCCAAAATCAGGGGCAACGCTGAGCAGAAGGAAGATGAGATGAAGGAGACAAAGAAACAAAAAGAGATTGAAAACGATGTGGTTTCCCACAGTGTCGGGAGGGAAAAAAAATTCTAAGATGGGGGTATCATCAGCAAACACAAATGTATGCATCTTCTCTATATCAGATATACTAGAAGGTATTAAGTGAGGTAGAAATAATTTGAGGGCTTTCTTTGGAGACAGGTGCCTTATAATCCTACGGTATGGACTGTACTCATTGCTGCTTTTCTTACCACCTTCTACACATATTTTTCTTTTTCATTCCAAGTGTGATTCTTCGTTTCATGCTTGTTATTGTCAGTTCTTAACAATACGTAGGCGCTATAACCAAATGCTCAAAAAATTGCCGTTTGATTGGACATTTTAGCATGGAGAAAGTGTTTTGCTGAAGAAAGGACAGTGCTCCAGCGATAAGCTGCCTGCTGACATAAACACTTTATGGTTTTATGACAGGTTCACAATCTACCAATACTATTTTCAATTCAATTTGTGTGGATGAGGATTTTAGAGAAAACAGCTGGCAGGAGAAACATATGACATTTAATTTTGCCTGAGAACATGAAATCTACAAAGCTCTGTGTATATGTGTATGTGAAATGTGTGGGCTTGTATACACTCACAAAGGTTATATTGGGAGTCGTAGTCTACCGGGTTTGGGGCAACAGACAGCAGGGAACATTACATCCTTTGGTAAGTTTCCGGAGATACACTTGACTTAACAAATAACTCAACGCATCTAAAATTCTGATGAAAACATTCGACTGATTGCAATTTTTGAACTAAAAAGGTTTTTTCAAAAGGAGAATGACCTCAAGTCGTCCTTAACAAACAAACAAACAAACTTACAATCAGTGGTGTGGATTTTGATTGGTTCAAAAATCACTCCCTGTGAACAAGATTGAGAACCTTGCAGATTACTGCATGGATGCACTACACGACGTTTTAGAAATGGTTTTAAAGAGAAACAGCAATAAAATTGAAATCTGTCTTGAATTATTCAGATGTTATATGCAAAGTGCCCAAAGTTACACAAAAAAGGAGATATATAGTAAAGGAAAACTATTGCATGAATTTAGTCACAACCATGACAAGCAGGAAAAAACAAAATTAGCCTAAAATTTGCCCAGGATTACTAGAATATAAAATCCATTTAACACCCAAATTTACATCATGACAAAGGTGATTATATATTTAAATTGACTCATAATCATTCAAAATGACTTGACTTTTACTTCTAAAAAATTTGCCTTTTTATTTCAACGTCAAAATTCATTTGAACAGTACAGCACATTTGTTTACTGAAAATCATAGACCACCAGAGATTCTTTTCCTCCTGTCCTTACCTTTGCTTTTATCCACACAAACTGATTTTTACCCAAGGTCACTACTTGGGGCCCAAATATCCTTCTGCATACTTAGTTAGATGCAGTCATCAGCATTGAAAAGAATTGCTTTCTCCCCTTTAGCCCAGGCAGAGGGAAAACAACAGACTCTCGCTTAAAGTTGTCCCTGTGGCCAGCGCCACCCCTCTCACTCCGCTGTCCTCCATTCCCAATTGGAAATGAGGCTCTTCTTTGTACTCTCCATTGCCACAAGTCAAGCCCCCAATGTTCCTTGCCTAGATTTCTTCAATAATCTTGCTGTTGTCTTTTCTCTCATTCCCTACACATTACAATTCATCTGACTCACCACTGGTAGACAAATACCACAAAATGGAATTGTACTAGGAACACACCGTGCTCAGGTAGAGTCAAATGTCCTCAAGTCCCCAGCAAATGCAGTACAAACTCGGCGTTACGTCCCACGGCTATCTGACTAGCCATAGTTTGTGCGTAACCCTATGACGCATCGCCCAAAATATGTTTTCAGAGTAAAAGGAGCAGTATTCACAACGGGGCACATGGGGATCTATAGGTGAGCCATCTCTCCTTGTGACGGGCGATGCTAAACTCAGAACACGTTTTACACACAAATGCCCTGACTTGTTCTTCTCTGAAAGTTTAACCCCCCTTCTTTTATTGCCTCCATTTCTGTTTCTCTCCTCTCTTCATGAAATGTTTAATTCCTACCTCCTTCAAGCAGACTTTCTTGATCCCTCAACAGGACAGGCTATTTCCCTCCTTTCTCTGTCAATAGGCCTCAGAGGGGGCACTTAGTCTCCATTTATGTTTCTCTGCCTCCTACCGGTCATCTGCGGGCTTGGTTTGGCTCCCTACTTGACCCCAAACAACTGGAGAGCAAACTTCTTACTCATCTTTGCATTTTCCTAAACACCCAGCAAAGGTCCCTTTATATAGCAAACATTGCACAAATATTTCTCATAAATGCCATCACTGGCTGTAAACTGATACTTAAATTGTAGCCCCTAAAAAAAGATTTATTTAATAAGGGCATTAACCCTAAATAAGAGGAAATTCACAAACTGTGACAATCAAAGAGTCTGGACTCATTTTACAAATTCAAAATAATTCACCTATTTCTACAACTAAAAGACTGTCACAAAATACATATTATGTACCAAAGCCCCCATAATAGAATGTATGTGCATGTTGTCTTAGAAAAGTTTTTCCCGAGACTTTCACTTAAACCCTTCTATATGCAGTCATTTCTATTTTTATAATATAAATTTACTTATTCATTAAGTGAAATAAAATCTAAGTATTTGTGAAATAAAAACCCTCCACCACCCATCTTCCCATATTCTGATGCCAATCTAGAGAATTAACACGTTTGAAGAGTTTTTGTTTTGCTTTGTTTCGGTTGTTGTTGTTATGTAGCTAGTGCACTTATCTGGGGTTGTCAATTTTGGATCGTGCATGCTGTCTACTCACGGTGAAAGGTGAGTGACTTAACGTGCTTGCACGATTCCTCTCTCTAATGCTGCTCCTTAGTCACCGCCCACGTTTTTTAAAATTATGTTACTATTTTTAAATTGACAGGTTTTACAATATTTACATTCACTTCTGTAGACAAATTGACATTTCTGTTTTGTTTCTAGATTCCTTCTAACAACGTAAGATGGATACAAAAAGTGATTTTTGCATACGGCTACTGAGTATTATTCCCTTCAGATTCATCCCAAGTAGCATGACTGGGCTTGCAGAGAAAGAATAACCATAATTATTAAAACCCTACCTGTAAGAGGTAATTAGACAAGTAGGGTCTAGTAGGTCTTTTAATAATTTCCTTTTAAATTTCTTCTAGGTTATAGGTAAGTGCTGCTGTTATTTGTCTCATATCAGATGTGCTTTTTTTATTTTGTTGGATTACATCTAGAATAATTCATATGTGAGATATGCAGGCATTCTTTGAGTCCCATACATTTTTAGTCTCACATTGATCGTTTGGCTGTCTATACAGTCGTAAGTTTAAAATACTCTCCCTCAGAAAGTCTTTGGTCATTGATGTCTAGAAGCCAGGGAGGCGTATGAGGTCTGATTTTCATATGTTATGTGTATCTTTTCTCCCTTCAAAAGTTCTTAGAATTTTCTCTCAATAAGTGCAATTTTACTGAGATGTGTGGGCTTTTCAATTTCAAAAATTGTCTTTCTTCAAATTGTGAAACTTCTGTTATTTTATTTTCTTTTATTTTTACTTTTTGGCCGTTTCTTCCCCTTCTTAATTTCTTCTCAGTGTTTATTAGATATATTTTAGGATGTTGTATCCATGTTCAAAGTATTTTACCTTTCCTCAGATTTCCTTTTCTCATTTTTCTCCTTTTCTTCTTGGTTCTTCCTCTGCTGCACATCATCCCTCCAGTGTCAACCCCAGTCATCCCATATTTATGTTCCTCTGTTCAGCTTTTTATTTTCACATTCGTATTTTAATTTCCAGGATCATTTTCTTTTCTGATTGATCTTTTCCACAATAACCAATGCATGTGTGTCTATTTGATATTTTCTTGATTCTCTCTTGGAATGCTCATTAAAATTCTATTTTTTAAAAATTCTCTTGGGGCACCTGAGTGGCTCAGTTAGTTAAGCATCTGCCTTCACCTCAGGTCATGATCCCAGAGTCCTGGGATCTAGCCTGACACTGGCCTCCGTGCTCAGTGGGGAGCCTGTTTCTCCCTCCCCCTTTCCACCCCCCACCCCTGCTCATGCTCTCTCTCTCTCTCTGACAAATAAATAAATAAAATCTAAAATAATTCTCATATTTTCTGAACTACCTCTGGTTTTGTTTTGTGTACGTGTGTATGTGTCTTTTAAAATAGTGATATTGGTTCTTCAGTTATCATGACATCCTTGGTTGTTGTAGGATTATGATGTAGGGCCAGGGTGGTGGATAAGGATTACTGGTGGGGTCCATTTTCCCTGAGTGGGAGGGCAGACTACAGACCTGTGTAGGTTACTTACTGTTTAACCTGACTGGTTTCTCTCAAAGACGCAAGGATACAAGCACACAAACAGATTGGGGACCCACCACAGGAGAAACCTATTCTAAGAGTTGAGAAATTTGTTATGTCTCTATCTTGTGTAGAAGATGTAGTTCATACTTCCCACCTGTCTGATGTCTGTCTGAAATAAAGTTACTTCCAATTCTGCTTGGTTTCTCTCTCAGTGCCTTCTACCTACACAAGAAACATAAGATAGTTCTACCCTCAGACAATTCCCATTTTTTTTAAAGATTTTATTTCTTTATTTGACAGAGATCACAAGTAGGCAGAAAGGCAGACAGAGAGAGGGGGAGGCAGGCTCCCCGATGAGCAATGAGACCAGTGAGCAGTGATTCCCAGGACCCTGAGATCATGACCCGAGCCAAAGTTCCAGGCTTTAACCCACTGAGCCATCCAGGTGCCCCCCATTTTTTTTTAGAGTAGAATTCTCTAACACCTGTACTCAATCCTTGTTAAGTTAGAACAAAAATGAAAAGTGATGGGTCTGCCTGGCCCAGCTATTTTGAAATGCAGCTGCTTACGTAATTTTCCTGATGGTCACTCCCACGCTCATATCAGGTCTTTATATTGACTTGAGGTTTAGAAATTATTTGAAACTACCATGGGAGGAATCACTTCTGTCGCTTGGGCTGTGCTTTCCTTCTTTTAATTTCTCTATAAATCATACCCATTTGACTTTTATTTTTCTGGAGTTTCTCAAATTGTTCTACCTTATGTTGGCTCTAAAAATATCATGGCCTCGTCTCATTTTCTCTCCCCTGTCCTCCTTTTCTTCCTTTTTTTTCTTTTTCTTTTCTTTCTTATATTTTTAAATTTCATTGTTACCTTAGAGGAAAGTTATATATATATATAAATATATATATATTTAAAAGAAACATTTAAAAAAAAAGAAATTTAGTCTGGCTTCTAGTTCAGGAAATGGGCTGCCACAAATATATAAATAAATAAATAAATAAATAAGTAAATTTATATATTTGTGGCAGCCCATTTCCTGAACTAGAAGCCAGACTAAATTTCTTTTTTTTTAAATGTTTCTTTTAATGATGTCAGTAAATCAGCTTTGCATTTATTTTCAATAACCTGGAATTTATACTAATATTTGGTTAAATATTTTTCTACACTTTGGGGTGGTGGTACTAACCCATATGATCCAGCATTTAGAGATTTAAAAATTTTTTTGTAACATAAAAATGTGATATGGTTTCAGCCAAAAGGAACTATTTGCTTGCAATCTGCTCTTCCTGGCACCCTGTGTGCTCCGTAAGATATAAATGTCTACTGAATCATGGAAAATGCAATTTGAAGTTACACAAGTAAATTAGTCACTGCATTCTGTACTATCAACAGTCTGGGGTGTCATTAAAGTTCTGTCTATATAGAAGAAAAAGGAAGTCTATTTGTTTAGGCATTCCCCTGAACATTTTTGAAATAAGGTCATGGTCAGTATGATTGAAAAAAGTCACATTTTAGTCTTAATCAAATCCAGTAGTCTAGCATTTTAAACATATTAAGAAAGCTAAACCATTTTAATGGGATGAGTGAGAGGAGGACTTAGCTCCCAGGTTGACTATCTAATTGTATACTTGATTAAATTATTATAATTTGGGCATAGAAAATTCAAACCCTTTGTAAACTCAATTTCAATTAAAAAAAAAAGATTAATGAGTAAATACCACAATCTCACTAACAGCCCAATGTTTAAATTAAACAGCTGTAGGCCTCACAGCTTTCTCAGAGACCCCCCCCCCAAAAAAAAGGAGGATCATGGAATATAAGCAGGGTTCATTGGGCAAATATTTCTTTATGCTGTCAAATAAGATAGGCATCCCCAAAAGAATTGCCCTAAATGTGTTAGTTGGCAATTTTCTGCGGCGGTAATATGGAGCACAATCAGGGGGGAAAAAAAAAAGTAATAAGCCTGGCTAGGGCAGCATTCCCTAGGAGGGCCACTTAACAAGCTCGTCCCTGCTGTGCCCTAGAATCTCCTGATTTCGTGGACTCCTTCTGCATCTTCCCTAGCAGATCATTTTAACTGAGTGCACAAATGAGATTACATAAATGCTTTCTTTTAGGGTTGCTTTTCCTTTCT
This sequence comes from Mellivora capensis, assembly GCA_004024625.1. Lineage (NCBI taxonomy): Eukaryota > Metazoa > Chordata > Mammalia > Carnivora > Mustelidae > Mellivora > Mellivora capensis. The sequence goes on along the minus strand of PISX010008066.1, from coordinate 31,976 downwards.
CCTTTTCTACTTGGCTTGCCCCTTCTAGAGTTGATGCAGCTTTGGTACGACTGTATTGCCCAGACACATGAAATAGGTGTCCCCATAGATGCCACTGCCCCTGGGGACACCACGAGGCCTTCAAAGGGATCCGCTTCAAATGAGGCAGGTTGACAGGGAAAGAAAACACTCTCCTGTTTTCCACTTCCCTCCTGTCTAAGGACATGAAGGGCTGCTGGAGAGACAGGTGTGGCTCTGGGCTGGTCTATTCTGAAAATCACATTCACTGTTGTCTAGAGTGTACTGACAGGTTGCTGGGGCTGTCCTTTTCCCACCTCAACTATTCCTTAAAGCAGGAATTTTCTCATTCTCTCATAACTCTGGTTAGAGTTATGCACTTTTCAAATTTTAACATATTTCAGCAGTTGCTTTCTGATGACACCTCGCTTTCTTCCAGTATTTTCTGCTCAATGTGTGAAGGCAGCGACATGTTGCCTCGGGAACAATTCTCTCTTCTGTTTTTCCAAGTCCTACAGATGATGGTTGCCCTCTTTCGGGTACTTAATCTGCATGATGGACACCCTGGGTAAGTCTCTATGTTCGAAAAAACACGTCCAGTTGGGATGCCGCATGGACATGGTCTCAAGGGCTGGAGACATTAAGACAATTATCTGGGTAAATAAGAATGTATAAGAATATATTCAGTCATTAAACACTTTTTCTTTCCTTCTTTTTTGGAGGCTCTGTGCTGGTCCAGGCCTCAACTCAGTACTGAGGATATGACAGTGAGCAAAACCTAGTAAGTCCCTGCCCTCATAGATTACAGCAAAATAGTAATAACGGCCAACATTTTAATGATCACTTAGTACATGCTAAACACCTCTCATGAAATTCTCAGCAAAACTACCATGAGGGATCTTTTAGTACAAGAAAACACACCATAGTGAGACAACAGAAGTATCTGGGGTTTTTTGGTTTTGTTTTAAGATACCCATCTTCCTGCATTTTCCTAGAGGATATGAACTCAAGTCTGTTCTAGTCTGAGAACAGGGCTGGGCGCAGATGGCAAGTGACTGCTTTATGTTGCTTTGTGTGAATTTGCATTCTCTGGGAGAATTTATTATTAACTTCAGATGTGTCGCCCTTGCCTACATTTCCCCAGCCAGTTTAGCAGAGTCAGGATTAGAACCCAAATCTGCCTTCTCCAGAGCCTATGCTCTTCCTTACCCCCTTATCCATCTCTGCAGTCCCACACTCTTCTGCACTTTGACAGGGCGATACAGTAAAAGAACAAGGGCGGGATGACGGGGCAGAACTATCTGGTTAATTCCATCAATTTTCCTTTGTTCTGTGCATGCTAGATGGAACTAAGACAATAATCATAATTCCTTTTTGCCTTTCTCTCTACATACTTATCACCCCATTTCGGAAGAATTGATAATGACAAAAAAAAATTTTTATAAAGAAATGCATATGGCCCATCACTGAAATGAGAAAACTTATTTTTCAGGGAAAAAACCAAAAAGCTGTTATCATGGGGATCAATAAGATGAAAATTAAGATTCTCATGACATCACAATCTAACTTAAATCATAAAGAAGGATTTTTTTAAAAATATTTTATTTATTTATTTATTTGACAGAGCTCACAAGTAGGCAGAGAGGCAGGCAGAGAGAGAGGAGGAAGCAGGCTCCCTGCTGGGCAGGGAGTCTGATGCAGGGCTCAATCCCAGGACCCCGGGATCATGACCTGAGCCAAAGGCAGAGGCTTTAACCCACTGACCCACCCAGGCACCCATAAAGAAGGATTATGATGTTATATTAGATCATTCTTGTGCAAGGCTGTCCGTTCCCACGTTGGGTTGGCATTCAGTGAGAAGGTACATGAAAGGCTCTGTGTTGAGACATAGTCACTCAGATATATATCTGATGGCTACTGCTTCCCCTCCAGGAATGTTTCAAGGCTGACATTTGCAGGTGAGAGGAAGAAGGGAAGAGGTGGGAGTATGCAGAGGGAGCAGTCTAGGTCAAGGCCCTGGTTTCTGACTTGAGCTCCTGGATGATGTCCTACTGAAGGAAGAAATGGCTGCTTTGGGACATAGGAGGGTTTTGACATTTTTGAGTTTTGGTTATTTTTTGTTTTGGGGGTTTTTACCCCCTGCTCTGAGGGTGTTTTGTTTTGTTTCCACCCAATGCACTGGTTAAAGCACTGTGCTCCTTGGAGCTTAGCAATGTCATAACCCTTGTCAGATTATCTCAGCTTTATGAGTGCAATTAGAGGTGGTAAAATATGTATTCAGGAGATTTCTGCCATCCTAACAGCCCCTCACCATCCCCGAGGATTCTTTCCCTGACGGTTACATTAATTATATTTTAAGTTTTTTAAGTCTTTTCAGAACCATTAGGAGAGTTTGTGTGAGTCCCTGTCTACGCCTCAGTGTGTCCACCCTTCCTTCACACCACTTTTCTATAAGAAAAGGAAAAGTGCATTTATACGATGAGTTAATAGAACACAGCCGGCACAAAGCTAATAAATGATGTCATTAAAATCTATTGGAAAAACATGATTCAACTTGATTTCAAAAATCTGAAAAAATGGGAAATTAAATGGTATTTTATCATTGAACAAAGACTTACTTTACAGAGCTGCCTGTCTTCATGAGTGCTAAAATGTAACTTTATCATTTGATTTTACTCAAGGGTTTTCCAAAACATCTGTCTAGATTATTCAACTGATTTTTACCTTTTATTCCTACTCCTGTTATAATTTCAGAGGAACCTGGATGGTTAGAGGAGTTTTCTTTGGTAGATTTCTCTAAGAAGCATAATTAAATACATAGTGAAAGAAATTTTGTTGTTCTGTCTTGTGTGTCATAAATTCAAAGTCACTGACGTATAGTTACAGGAGGCATAGCTGTTTTGCTTTCTCATCTCAGATCTGACTCCTCACCACCTCCCCCTGCCCTTGAGCCTGATCAGCTCCTGCCTTTGAGCCTGGCACCTCGCTGGTTCTGGCAGGCGTCAGGCAGGCATCGGCCGGGAGCCAGAGTGAGCCTTACAAGGAAGCCTCGGGGAAGCAGACTGACACGGGCTCAATAATTAGCACCATGCAGGACACAATGCTCAATAAGGATCTTCTGAATTAATGGATTTGTGTACCGCTTAAATGCAATAAACACTTCAAGCTGATAACATGAGCTAATTGGCTGAGCATTATAAATGAGAATGGAGGACTGACCAGCTCTTTGGTCCTCCAAAGTCAATAAAACTTATGTAAAGCCTTCCTTTAGAGATAAGAGTTTTATTCACCTGTGTCAACAATTTTAGCAATGTGAAGAAAAATATTCTCATGTATTTTGTGTATTGTTTTGAATAATAAAGATACCTTGACAGAGAATAACAGGTAGCAAACTTTATGGGAAGCCTTAGGATGACACGTAATTGTATTATATAAAGTATTCCAGTAGCCAAATCTCAGCTCCTTAGAATAACTCTCGAAGGAGAGCTGGTCCAGATTCAGCAACTCCAAGACTAACTAAATAATTTGAGGGCTTTACGATGTTCTGAAAATTCTTACAATTAGCATTTCTTCCTGATTTCTTCAGCTTTTCCACATTCAAGTATATCATGAAAACAAAATAAATCCAATCAAGGTGTTTTGTAATTTGTCTTACAACATGTTTCTTTGATTTCCTTTGATTCCACAAAGAGAAAAAAAATTTGTCTAGCATTCAGGCATATCTCTATAGGCGTGGATATATCTATACCCAAAAATATATACATATATACATAAACTCCAGGTTTTCAGAGGATACACGGCAGTGCCCATGGGCTCAGTGGCACTCATCGAGCCGCATCTCCCCCGCTCCAGCATATTCACCTGTCCATTTTATCCCAAAACTCTTCCTCTCTCGATCACTGCTGCAAGGGGACAGCAGCGACTTAGCAGGGTTTCAGTTCTGAGAGACTCTGGCCATCTTTTTCGACTATGTTTAAAAAGCTTATTAGTATGATGCATGTTTAAACTGCTATGATAATACTATCCAACAGCTGAATGTCGTATCGTGATTTCACTCATGCTAAAAATCAAGGCACTGAAAGACTTATCTAGATAGAAATAACATCTCATTTGTATTTGCCCTCCCCCACTGCCCTTGAAAGTCACAGTATGAGAAGCAATAGAAAGTATTTTATAAAATGTAAAGCAAGAGAAAGAAAAAAAGAAAGGGAAGTTAGATGTTAGAGCTCAGGAGATTTTGTCTGGGTAAATATTTATTGCCCACAAGAAAACAAAATAAATTACTGATGGCCCTTTTCAGATAAAATGGTGTATCAAAAAAGGCAGTCTTTGGTTCAAATACAATGCAAGTGCCACTTAATGTTATTAAAAATTCACATAACGCAGACATTTCCAGAATCTGAAGAACATTGTTTTGCCCTGACTAGTTCAACTAACCATATCAAAACAGACCCAACAGACTGTGAGACGCTTATTTTCCAGCTCATGCATTCTCTCCTGAGTCATATTTACAAGCTTGATCCCCATAAATTCCTATCTACATATGTCAAAAATATAATGTTTATTAGGTTTAGAGCATCAGACTGCCTTACTTTGCTTTCCTGTCATGTGCTCGGTCCCACATAAAATATTCATGGACTTCTATCAGGCCATCTAAGTCATGAAAGGTCACAGATCTGGAACCCATGGTAAGTTGTTTTTTTTTTTCTATTCAGCAGCAAGTTTGCTGAAGTATATTTTTTTGTGTCCAAACATGGTTGAAAGCCACATTGATCTAGTAAGGGATGAATCATCATACTAATGAGCTCTCTGTGCCCTTGTTGAGTACTTTTTCCTCTGAATTAGTTGGGATTTTAAGAGTCATGCATGACCTCGCTTGGAATGTTAGAGACTAGGGAATGTAATTGTCCCCAGGATGCCTGATTTCCTCACAACTTCTGAGGATGGACGGTGGAGCAGTCTTTAAACCCTCACTCTGAGAGAAAAGCTTTCTCATAGGCACTGTAAGGCTGAAGGACTATCAAAACGATAGCATTTGTCTTTGTTTTACAAGCAAGGTTGTCTCCATTAACCTACCCAAACCTGGAATTCATGGAAATATTAGTTTTCTGCTTTTCTGGACAGAAAACTACATGTATCCCATTCAGCATATTCTCCCTTTCTCATATAGATGTCCTTTACTTGCAGTGATTTATGTGGAAAAGGTTAACTGGAAATTAGTGACAAAAGGAAAATTATTCTAAGAGATTTAATTGATCTTCACCTTCTGAAAAGTTATAAACCGCTTTATATAACTGCCCATGGCTGTCTTCTTTAATCCCTCAACATCACCTTGCTCATATGGAAAAGCGATAACCGTGCGGGCTGAAGAGAAATAGTAAGATGGTTCAGATCGGACTAAGCCATTTCAGTTTTTTTGTTATTGTCGCTGTCCAATAAACCCTGCTTCCATGACTAAAGCCATCATAATTGTGAAGGAAGTTTCTTCCCAGAGTCGCATTAGAACCAGGAAAGGAGGCATTTGCCATGCAAGGGGATATCTCTGGGATCAATCATCCCTATGATTCACGTCTGTCTTTTCTCCCACCCTCTTTTAATTAACATTAGGAAAAGAACAGCTTTCTTCACCAATAACAGACCTGGGAAGAGAGACCCAGAAAGTAATGTGAGATCTGTCAATTATCAACCTTGCTAAAGACGACACATTAAAACACTCTTCATGGACAATAAACCTTAGTCAACATATATTCAAAGTTAAGTGACCTTGAGGGATTCTATATATATATTTCCAAATAAGAATAATATAGACTGAATCAACTTGAGAGACCATAAGTGAACCGAAAAGACAGGTGAGGAAGCCTCCTAAAGAAAGAAATGAAATCCAGAGAAGGGTTGGCGTATGCATTTCTTGCACTTACCTTTTCTGCTGACTGCGCTGTACCAAAAAAGATGGGAATGAAAGCTAACCAAATGATGCAGGTGGTATACATGGTAAATCCAATAGGTTTGGCTTCGTTGAAAGTCTCTGGGACACCTCTCGTTTTAATGGCATAAACAGTACAAGTGACCATCAAGAGGATACTGTACCCCAGTGAACAAATGAGCGAGAGATCAGAAATGTCACACTTGAGCACCCCCTTGGCGTTCTCTGGGTCTAGAGTCCGCTGCTCTCCATAGTCAATGATGATGTGGGGGGGGTCCACAACAAACCAGACACACACTCCCAGGAGCTGGACGGAGATGAGGCTGAAAGTGATCACCAGCTGGGACGCTGGACTAATAAACTTGGGTGCTGTGACTGATTTCTTCCCCTGCTCAAATATTCGGTGGATTCTGTTTGTTTTGGTAAGAAGGGCCGCATAGCTGAAACACATGCCAAGTCCTAGAAATATTCGGCGGAAGGAACATATGATTGTGTCCGGCGCTGCAATCATTAAAAAGGTGATTGAGTAACAGAGAAAAATCCCTGTGAGGAGCACATAACTAAGTTCTCGTCCTGAAGCCCTTACAATAGGTGTGTCATTATAGCGGACAAAGGTCATGATCACGAAGGTGGTGGCGATGATTCCCAATATTGCAATGAACACAGGCACCACAGCCCAGGGCGAATGCCATTCTAGTTTGATTATGGGGATGAGCTGGCAGCCTGTGCGGTTGATGTTTGGTCTCTGATCCAGAGGGCAAAGTTCGCAGGAGAGCTCGTCTACTTGGTAGTTATAACCTTCACAACGCTCGCAGTGCCAGCAGCAAGGGACTCCTTTCACCGTTTTCTTCCTCTCCCCGGGCTTACAGGGCAGGCTGCAGACAGATGCCGGGTGAGTGTGTTCTCGATTAGCCCACTGCATGTCATCCACCTGTGGGGATAAAGAATTAATGAGCCTTCCATTTCCCCCCATTTATAATATCCTAATCCTAGCCACAGGTTTGTAATAAATCACTGAATGCTGACGGAGCAAGTACAGTTTACCATAATAAGAGCCCAGTTTTCTTTCCCCAGTATTGACTTCTTGATGAAAGTGTTAAATGATCTGGTCCAATAAATCATTCATATCATCAGCTTGATGAGCGTCATTGGTTTCCATTTACCTCCTCAATGTTGACCAGTCTGTCATTTGTGGAAAGATTTATTGGCCCGAACAGTTTTGAAACTCAAAAAAAACCCCACAGAAATATGCTTAGAGTTAATCACAGATATAAATGTCAGAATCTCTGAAACACTGGCTTAAGATATAAACATATACATAAAACAGTGATGCAAAGCTCTTCACCATATTTGGGGAAATTCAAATCACATTGTGTCAGTTTTCGAAGGAAATGGCAAGCCTACTTTAATCGCTGATAATCATCACGTTCCTGAAGTGATAACTGTATTGTTTTTGCCTCTCTTTAAGCATGGATATAACTACCCCCCCCATTCTTGCATATCCACACTGTGCAAAAGACCATGTGAAATGAGATAGCTTGGTGGTACTGTTCTCCATTGAACAAAAGTAGTTTTACAAGTGGCTTACAGCAGCGAAATTGGTACAAATGAGAGAGCTCCCCCCAGCGTGCTAAGTATCTACTTCAGAGCCTTAAAGTTCCACCGAAATCAGAGTACCTCTACTAAAATAAAAATATTATTTTAAGGAGATTCTGCCAATCACTGACCTCTTACCTTGATTGTTTACCAAAGGTTCTGGACCCAGTTCCAACACATATGAGGTAAGGAAGACGTTTCCCATAATACCAAGCAATCTCGGACAGCAGGCAGTTGTCCTGTTAAGTTACCTCAATTCTGCCACTATCTACCTGAAAATAGCACCAGCTCCCAGGAGTTAAAGCTCAGGTTGCAAGACTGTCCCCTCCCACCTCCGATGTCAATTGCAAGTCCATGCCTCACATGCGCTTCTGACCCACCTGTAGATTGAAGGTTCCAAGAACACTTGCCTTGGGTTCAACTAGTTTGCTAGAGCAGCTCACAGAACTCAGAGAAACACTTACATACTAGATTACCAGTTTATGATAAAAAGGAAAAGATGTATATGACGAGGTAGTGGGAAAGGCACAGTGCTTCCATGCAGAGTTCCGATTATGCCGCTCCCTCCAAATCTCCACCTGTTCACCAGCTCTTAAGCTCTCTGAACTCCCATCTCTTGGGATTTTATGGAGGCTTCATCACATAGGCATGATTAATTAAATCAGTGGCCACTGGCATTAATTGAACCTTTCTTTAGCCCCTCTCCCTTCCCAGAAGTCTGGGGTGGAACTAAAAGTTCCAATACTCCAATCACCTGGTTGGTACCTTGGGGAACCAGCCCTCACCCTTAGGTTTCCAAAAGTAACCTCATTAACATAATAAAAGTCACTTTTTTTGTTCTTATCACAGAAAATTCCAGAGGTTTTAGGAGCTTTGTGCCAAGAATAAGGTCAAAGACCATATATTTTTCATTATGAATCACAATATTGCATTTAGCTTATTAGAAACACATTTATTTTAGCAGAATGCTAACAGGACAAACTGGAAATTACAGATCATAAGACACAACTTACTATGAAAAGCAGCTACTATAAAAGAGTGTGATTTTGGGATGCCTGGGTGGCTCAGTCAGTTAAGTATCTGCCTTTGGCTCAGGTCATGATCCCAGGGTCCTGGGATACAGCCCCATATCATCATGCCCCTGCTCAATGGGGAGCCTGCTTCTCCGTTTCCCCACTCCCCCTCTTTACTCTTACTCTCTTACTGTCTCTCAAGTAAATAAATAAAATCTTTTAAAAAGAGAGGGAGAATGATTTTGTTTGCTGGTGTGTACAGTGACTGACACAAAATTTGCCCTCAAATCTTTGCTGAATTTTTAAGAAAGGAAGGACAGTGTTGAAAACCAAAGGTCCAAAATGGCATCACTTAGGTTCTCACCCCAGCCTCCTTCTTACAAAAACTTTCCATTTTGCACAACTCATTGGAGTACACGTCTACTTGCTAGATGAGATGCTACCCAATTCATGAATCATGTAATAAAGCTAATTAGATCTTCAAATTTGCTCATCTGAATTTTGTTTTTTAACAACAGGAAGGGTACCACACAGAGCACTGAGGAAGAAGGGATCACCTTGAAAGTACTAGGAACTGGTAATAGAGGGTTGCTCAAACATAGAAATGGGAGCCCAAAGAATTTGATTAGAAAACAGAACAAAACAATACACAGCATATTTTCCTGAAGACCAGCTCCATTAACAACCCAAGAGAAGAATTACCGTATTCTATGGTAGTCTGGCTCCAAAATGGCTCCCAATAATCTCACCTTCCAGAATTTGTGAATCCATGTAGTCCTCTCCAACTGTGAATAGGGTTGATTATGTAAACAATAGTATATACTAGAAATGATTACATGTGATTTCTGAACCTAGGTCATGAAAAATATTTTGGCTTCTGCCTTGCTCTCTCTTGGATCAGCCACTCCAGGAAAAGAATGAGAGTTTCACAAGAATGCTCAAGTAGCCCAATGGAAAGGAACCCAGGCCACCTGCCAAAAACTAGCACCAACTTGTCATACATGTGTGGGAACCCCTTAAACAGTGAATTGTCTGGCTGCATTCCAATCTTCAGGTGAATGCAGCCCCCAGTGACACATTAACAGCAATGTCATGAGAAATCCTAAGCCAGAGCCCCCCCAGCTAATAAGCCACTTCTGAATTTCCGATCTACAGACACTATGTGAGATGATAAATGTTCTCTTGTTTTGGGCTGTTCAATGTTGCACTTATTTACCTAGCAATAGGAAACTGTAATACAACTCAAAATAAGTTTCTCCACCCATTCTGTGACCACCACCAATGTAGTAGTCTACCGAGAAACCGAGAATCTACTCAGAAGGCAGTGACAGCTGCCATTTACCAAAAACTTGCCCCATCGTGGCTCCTGTAGAATATGCTTTCATTACCTAAAGGCTGTCTTCCTTTGGGGAAATAGGCATTGACACTGTTCTTACAACTAGATCTATTTCTTTCTTTCTTTCTTTTTTTAAAAAGATTTTATTTATTTATTTGACAGACACAAGATCACAAGTAGGCAGAGAGGCAGGCAGAGAGAGAGGGAGAAGCAGGCTCCCCGCTGAGCAGAGAGCCCAATGTGGGGCTCGATCCCAGGACCCTGAGACAATGACCTGAGCCGAAGGCAGAGGCTTTAACCCACTGCGCCACCCACGTGCCCCCTAGATCTATTTCTTAAGGGTGTTTTCCTTTCTTGAATGTGGGCTGAATGATTGAGGATAGAGAAGTATAGTCCCCAGGCTCAATAATTGCAGTGGGCTATCAAATCTCCCCAAGGTGGAGTAGAAAATTCGTTCCTGTTTAATTTCAAATATCCTCCCTTGCGAAAATAGGTGATATTTGATGTGTCATAAGGGCACTCAAAACTATTAGCTCTTACCCTGTCTTTTCACCACAAAGGTACAGCAATCTATCATAACCCTGCTAATTTTCTATTAGGTTTTAATGATTTAGGAAAGTTATTTTATGTATGTATAGAATTCCATTAGGAAAGAAAAAAGGTTAGATTGGAAGCATATAGTGGCTTCTTTTGAAAATATTGAGAAAAATGAAATGCTCTACTGAGCTGCTAAAGTATTGATTTTATACCTTAATGGACTCTTAAAAGATAATAAAATACTTCTGTAAAGGTTATGTTTCAAAGCTAATTAATGTAAAACCAAAATTGCTTTTTGTTTGGGGTTTCTACAGATTTATGATGTTACTGTAAAAAAAAAAAAAAGGAAAGAAAGAAAGAAAAGGCAGCCAAATATCTCAGAAACATTGGTAGAGGCTTTAAAGGTCAGCTTTCTAACCACGTGTGTAATTCTTTAATTTTCAATACATTTCATTTTCCAGAAGGAAATAAGACTTGTTAACAAAGAAATATACCTATACCAGATAAGCCTCATTACACAGGATAAATATTTATCATTATAAGTTGAATATTAAATTTTCCTTGGTCAGTTTTCTATGTACTGAAATAATGGAAAAATATTCTCCATAAATAAAAAATGAAGTTACAAGATGAAGGGAAATATCACAATACTTTAAATAGTCAGGTATTTTCTTTAAGAAAAAAACAAAATAGTCAAGCCATACTTGTGACTTTTTTTAATATAATGAAGGAAACATTAAGTATAATTTTGTAAATATGATAAATACACAGGACTCCATTTCGTCATGGAACCTCTTTATATATAACTGGATGGTGTTTTGATGCCGTAGTTGATGTCTGGGAACCAACCAGTATCTACCTCAGGGAAGAACAAGTAACAAATACTTAAATGAGGATGTTGTAAATATATTAATATTTGAATCAAATAATGTATTTTGCATACGTTGTTAAATAGTGATTAAAAGCAATACTACTTGAGAGTAAATTAAATGACCTAATTTCACCACTGTGCTATAAGTTCATAAACAAGACTCATTCAGCCCTTTTGCACAACTATATTAACAAATTAAACCATCTTTCATATGAATATCCATGCGTTTTTAAAACTTATCTTCCTTGTCTTTCACATTATTCTGATATTAGGATTTCTTTCTAAAATATATAGTCTAACAAATGGATGATAGTTACATAGACAGACCTTCCAGAGACAAAACCATAGCCTATTCCTGTCTTGATAATGTTCACCAACAGTGATTCATTCTGTAGGCTCCAAACCAGTAGATCTCATAGAATGTGAGCCATCAACTAGTTTCTGCTGTCAAATCCCATTATTACTGCAGACAAATAACCAACAGCCACAAAACCAAAAGTTTCTGTGTGAGTGTGCTTCTCTTTTTTAATCTTTAATCTTTCCAGACCAATCAACCTAGAGTAATTCTTCATAAATTCTTTAGGTAGACATTGTTTTTATAGAACAATTTTCTTCTGTATAGTTTTAGTACCTCTTGAAGAAAAGACTACAAGAATATTTCCCAATTCAAGGCCCCATTAGAATTAACATTTTCAGTTCATTAAAAAATTCTTACTCAATGTAATACCTCAATTACAATATTTTCCCCACATATTAAGTGATATCTTCACTGATGAGATTATCCTACATGTGGAAACATTTTAAATATTAACAGATAACTGATCACTAATCATAATGACCTCTTTTCATTTTGCTCTATAAATGACAGCATTAATAATCATTTTGGTGACTAGTTTGCCACCCCAGTATTTAAAAACCCCATCCTTCATCTGACTTATATAATGGCATATTGTATACGCAAACATTTCAAGTGAAATTGGGTGTTTTAAAAAGCCTTACCTATGAATGTTGACGTGATCAACAGATTTAACAAGTACACTAATTGGCATTAAGTATTTAAAATATCAAAATTTGGGGGTGCCTGAGTGGCTTAGTCAGTTAAGTATCCAACTCTTGATCTCAGCTCAGGTCTTGATCTCAGGGTCATGAGTTCAACCCCCATGTTGGGCTCCACACTGGGCATGGAGCCTAGTTAAAAAAATAATAATAAATAAATAAAATGTTAAAATTTGGTATATTTTGTGACTCATGATTCACATTTGAGTGAATACATGTAGCACAGTTAATTTGATAATGCAGCTCAAAATAGTTTCTCAGTATATTAGTCTATATATTCATATATGAGTAAATATTGTTTCCTTAATATTCACACTTTCATTTGGGTTATACACAGTTTTCTACTCCTATTCAAAGTACTGCTAGTGTTTTTGAGAGTCTAATATATGTGTGTGAGATGATCCCCATATTGATGCCCTGACATGATCTAATATTACATATCTACATAACTTTAAAAATGCAGACTTCTATTTAGAAGGACAGTTTAAAATAAAGTTAAGAAAATTTTAGCATCAAAAAAGTAAAATACTTAGGAATAAACAAGTGGAAGTGCAATATTTTCTTTCACTAAAATCTACAAAATACCATTTAAAAAAAAGAAAGATCTAAATAAGTGAAAAGAAACCCCATATTCATGGATAAGAAGATGTGTATTGCTAAGATGGAAATGCTCCCTAAATTAATTGACAGATTCAACATAATCCCTATCAAAATCCCACCTGGCTTCTTTGCAGAAATCAACAAGCTGATCCTAAAATCCAGATGGAAATGTCAGGGACCCAGAATAGACAAAACAATCTTGATTGTTTTGTGAAAAGTGAAGTGAAAGTGAAGTTGGAGAATTTACACTTCTGGTTTTATTTTTTATTCTTTTTGTTGTTGTTTATATTCTTTTTTAAAAATTTAATTAATTAACTTTTGGTGTATTATTAGTTTCAGAGTAGAGGTCAGTGATTCATCAGTCTTATGTGATACCCAGTGCTCATTACATCACATGTCTTCCTTAATGTCCATCACCCAATTGCCCCATCCCATCACCCCCTGCCTCAGTTGGTTTCCTATGATTAAGAGTCTCTTATGGTTTGTCTCCCTCTCTGATTTTGTCTTTTTTTCTTTTTCCCCACTTCTGACTTTAAGACTTACTACAAAACTATAGCAGTCAAGACAGCATGATACTGGCATAAAGATAGACAAATCAATGAAATAAAATTAAGAGCCCAGAAATAACCTCTTACATGTATGGTCAATTGATTTTTGACAAGGATTCCAAGCAAACTCAAAGAAGAAAAAATAATCTTTTCAATAAGTGGTGCTGGGACAAGACATGACACCAAAAACATAAGAAACAAAAATAGATGAATTGGACTTCATTAATATTAAGTCCTTTTGTGATTCAACAGTTGGCATTAGGAGAGTGAAAAGACAACCCACAGAGTGGGAAAAATTATTTCCACATAATGTATCTGATAGGAATTTGTATCCAGAATAAATAAGTATTTATATATATATATATATATATATATATATATATATATATATATATATATATTTATTTATTATATGTGTGTGTGCATAATATACATATAACATATGTAAAATATACATATATATTAGAGATGAGGTGACACTTAAATTTTTTATTTTTTGAAGGCATTTGAGTATTTATTGAATATTTTGGGTTTTTTCCAAGTTTTTATTTAAATTTTATTTAAATTCTAGTTAGTTAGCCTAAGTGTAATATTGGTTTCAGGAGTAGGATTTAGTGATTCATTACTTACATATAACACCCAGTGCTTATCACAACATCCTTAGTACCTGTAACCCATATATTCTTATAAACTATATATATATAATTTTTAAAAACTCTTAGAACAGTTAAAAGGCAAATAATTCAAATAAAAATGAGTTAAAGAATTGAAGAGACATTTGTCCAAAGAAGATGTATGAATGGCCAATATGAAAAGTGCCCAACATCATTAGTCATCAGGGAAATGCAAATAAAAACACAGTATCCACTAGAATGGTTATAATAAAAAATATATAGACAATATCAAGTGTTATTAAAGATGTGAAAAAATTAAAACTTTTTACATTGCTGGTGGGAATATAAAATGGTACAGTTATTTTGGAAAATACTTTGGCAGTTCCTCAAAAAGTTAAACATAGAGTTGCCACATGACCTAGCAGTTTCTACTTCTAAATAATTCCAATCCAAGAAAACCGAAGACATATGTTCACACAAAAATCTTTATATCAATGTTCACAGTAGGATTATTCATAATAGCCAAAAAGCAGAAAGAACCCAAATGTCCATTTACTGACGAATAGGTAAAGAGAACGTGCTAGAACTATACAACCAATTAAAAATAAATAAAAAGGACTAAAGTATTACAATAAATAAAAAAGAATTAAGTACTAGTATATGCTCTAAAGTGGACAAACCTTGAAAATATGCAAAGTAAGAAAAGTTAGTCCCAAAGACCACATATTGTGAGATTTTATTTTATATGAAATGTCCAGAACAGGCAAACCCATAAACAGACATTAGATTGGTGACTGCCAGGGGCTACGGGGAGAAGGGAACATAGTGAATGCTCAAGGGAACAGGATTTCTTAGGCAATAGCTTAAAATTAGATGGTGGAGATGGATATACAACTCTGTGAATATACTGAAAAATACTGAATTACCCCTTTAAAAGGGCGAATTTTATGGGCAAATGTGGATTATCTCAATAAAGCTTCCTTTTAAAATATGCAAATGATTTAACTTGATACATTCAAGAAGTATTAATACTCAGTATTATTTGGCATATAAAAAACATGTTGCATACTCACTCTATTCAAGACAAGGTTCAATGTGGGGATTCACCAGTCACCAGGACATGCTTCTTGACCCCTAGAGACAGTGGAGATGAGGACAGAGATATGCAAAGAGCCTGTCACAGCACAGTATGAGACTCCCTACAAAAGAATAAGGAAATGGTGCTGCTAGAGGAACATCTCACAGGGCCATCTAGCCCGGGCTTCACGGATATGTGGACAGCAGCCTGATGGATGTGGGAGATAACCCAGGAGAGAGGATTGCAAGAGGGCAACAGGTGAAGAAGAAAGGAAGGAAGGAAAGAAGGAGGGGGGGGGTGGGAAGGGAGAGGACATTAAGACCAAGGGGCAAGAAGCCACGATAAACTGGAGAAACTAAAAGTATAAAGAATACCAGGAATGTAGATTAAAGCATGGGATGGAGTGGCAAGAGATAAAGAGGTAAGGGCTACGGAATAGATGATAAATGAGATCATGAAGGACATTATAAGGCACTGAGAGGAGTTTGGATGCTATCTTACAGGTGGCCAAAGAGATCCTCTGAAGGATTACTGACAAGGACAAGGGTGGTGAATTTCATTATTTAGAAGAATCCATGGGCTGCAGAGTAGAGAGAAGACTGACATAGCTCAGGACTCCAGACAGGCCAATCACACCGATGCTGCTGGAGAATTCCAGATGAAAGGTGAGGGCAACGGAAATCTGAGCATGTAGTGGCCAGGAAGGACTCTGTAAACAGCACCAGGTTTTCAGACTTTACTCTCCAGGCCACAGATATATATGATATATGTGTGTGTATATATATACATATATATACATTTTATAATATATCATATATGTGTGTGTATATATATACATATATATATACATATATATACACACACATATATGATATATTATAAAAATTATATATATATGTGTATATGTATATATGTATATATTGATTTATTTAGGAGACCACTGTGGGACAGATGAGGGAAGAGGGTGATATTGAAGTAAGGATAAGAGTTAGGGAGAAAATGTTGCAAATCCAGGCAAGATAAGAACCTGTGAATTCTGTTAGGAGCAGCGATGATGAAGAAGATGGGATAGATTTGAGATATATATTAAGGAAAACAGAAAGAGAGGCACCAAAGAATGATGTCCCGACTTCTGACTTGAGAGCCATTCTCAGCATTCAGACTTCCACTGCTCACATCTAACTGATCACCAGCTACATAACCGTGCCTTTGCATTCTCTGACTCCCAGGGAATGGCTGACCATTGAGTATCAACCCTCCTCAGTCCCCATTCACAGTCACACAGCACCTTGTAGCCTCCTTCAGTGGTGTTTTATAGTACATTTTTATGTATTCATTTGTTTGTTTTTCTTTTTTTTTAATAAGTGGTTTTATAAAGTTTAGGTAATGTTCCTCAGAAGTACTTCAGGGGTTTACTTAAAATATAGATCCCTGGAACCCAGTTCTTTTTTTCTTTTTTTTTTTTTAAATTTAATTTATTTATTTGACAGACAGAGATCACAAGTAGGCAGAGAGAGAGGGAGAAGCAGGCTTCCCACTGAGCAGAGAGCCCGATGTGGGGCTCGATCCCAGGACCCTGGGATCATGACCTCAGTTGAAGGCAGAGGCTTTAACCAACTGAGCCACCCAGGCGCCCCATGGAACCCAATTCTTAAAGATTACAATCCAATAAGTCTCAGAAGGAACCTCAGGTTGAGATTTTTAAAAGCGCTTCTTCCTGTGATTCTGATAGATGTAATTAGTAAACCATACTTTGCTAGGCAACAATTTAAAATTTATTTCCCTCGTAAGAGTAGGAGCCAGGTCTGTTTTTCTACTGTTTTATCCCAGAGCCAACTGTGGCGACTGACCCCCAGTAGGTATTAATAAATATTTGTTGAATGAAGGACAAAGGAACAAAAGAACATGTGAACAGGTGATAGTGTCTTTCATTGAATAGAGCCACCCAAGGGAATGACTGGTTTTAAAAAGTGAATGATGACTTGGTTGTCTATGAGCTCAAAGTCCCAGTGAGGCTTCCAAGCCAAGAAACTCACAACTCAGATGAACACTTGAGCTGTATTCATGAGTCAGGTTTGCAGGAAGTGAAGATTTCAAAAGCACAGTCATATTCAAGGCGGGTGAGACCATGAATATTTATTAGCAAATTCTCATCCACAGAAACAGGGATAGTGTGAAGGAAAGATGGCACAAATGAGGCCCTAGAAAGAGCAAATTTTAAGGAACAGACTCAGCAAGATCAGTAAAGGAGGATGAAAAAACATGGCCAGGTGAAAAGTAGGGAATACAGTCCCTGAAACCAAACAGATAATTTAAGGAATGAGGAAATGGTCAGTGATGTTCAAAGATATAAATTTTATGACGATAGGATTTGAAAAGTGAGAGTCCCTGGTTACTCTCATGAGAGAAAATTCAGCTTTTCTGTGAAGTCTCCTCTGATCTACCCTATGCCAGGCAGGTAGGTATGTTTCTCCCCTATATTTCATTGTATTTCATTATGTATTTTATCATAACTCTTCGGCATTATATTGTGATTATCTATTCATGTGTCCATTTCCCAAGTAGGCTGAGTGCACAGTAATCTCAGGAACATATTATTTTTTTACCTCCCATTACCTGTTTTAAGACCTAGGATTCAGAAAAAGTCAATGTTTGACAAATACATAAACTGATTAATAAACAGAATGTATGATGAACACATCTATGATTATCATTACTCACTATTTAGTGTTTTGAGTAGTCATGGCTTTAGGCAGTGGGCAGATGTGAGTAGTACACTTATTCCTTCCTCAGTCTGTGTGGTGTCTATATTCTTTCATCTATACCCCTAGAGAAGCTAATTTGTGGGAATTATGTGCTCTGACACCATACCTCACAGGGATATTGTAAAGATCTAACAAGTTAATATCTGCGAAAGTGTTTCGTGAACAGAAAATGTAAAAGACAGGTGGAAACTCCATATACATTTTGATTAAGGACCGAGAGGCAGTACTTGGAAGAAGGCCCCCACTCTCTACTTATAATTAAATATAGCTGCTGTCCAAAAATTACGTCAGAAGCAACAAGCAAAAAGCCACCATCTCTGGATTTCACCCAGATCTGTTACTTCTTGCTTTTATTTTCCCACAACCTCAGTTCTTCATGTCAGCTCCTGGTAACTGCTATATGAGATGATCATTTTTCACCCGCTCTATGCAGAGAAAACCATCCGGGAGAGTGCCTTCTGCCCTTGGTTCTAAGCTTGGAGATGGTAGCATCTTTAAGAGTGCATGATGCAGTGTGTGTTGTGGGATGGGTGGTTTCAGGGAAGAGAATAGGAAGTCAGAGCCACAGTCCTTTGGATGAGCACTGAAGCTGTGATAAGAGTTTCACCCCAACACAGTGCATATGTGTGGTATTTCTGGCAATAGTGTTGAACAATTTTTTTCTTAATTTTGAATTTGTGATAAAAGTTTTAATAGGAATTCTATGAAGAGTGGTTATTTTTAATTATAAACCATTGAGTTACAAGTGTGGAACTAAATGTATTATATTCCAGATAACCAAAATTATTTTCAAATAATTTCCTTAGGTTTCTTCTTATGTAGGGTTAATTCATTTGAATGTTTACTATGAATGACTATTTTAACTGCTCAAGATGATTTGGTATGTTAGCTCTTTTCTGAATATTATTTAAAAGCATTCATAATGTTAATTTAGAAGTTAGCAAAAACTTAAAATATGACTTACATGTCATATGTAAATAGCTACATTAAATACATTATGCCAGTACTTTATGATGACTAAATTCAATTAAGCAGATCTTTCATTGCTAATAATAAGGAGAAGTAAATAATATGAAAGTCGGCTCAGGACTAAAACTCTCTATGGGCAATTTTGTAAATTTGTAGAAATTCCTTTTAATTATTTACACTTCTTCTTTTTCCTACACTAGGCTGATTATTAATGCATGCAGAAACTAAGATAATTCATTATAAATCATTTTGTGATATTTTGAACAACATAATAGATATTCAGTGTAAAACACTTCTCCATTTCAATCTTGGCCCATATCAGTCAGTGTACATTTAACTCCATCCATGGAAAGTTAGGAAGGAAATGCTTTCAGTATGTGAAAAGATAGACAAAAGGGTGAGAAATGGATATTTTCAGTGGTGAGCCACTTTATATTATTCAGCAAATGAAAATAAAAGTGAGGCTGATGGCAGGGCGCCTGGGTGGCTCAGTTGGTTAAGGGCCTGACTCTTGATTTTGACTCAGGTCATGATCTCAGGGTCATGGGATTGAGTCCTACAGTGGGCTCCTCACCAGGCATGGAGCCTGCTTAAGATTCTCTCTCTTCCTCTCCCTCTGCTCCCCATGCTCATGCTCTCTCTCTCTCTCTAAAATAACTAAACCTTAAAAAAAAAAAAGTATGATGATGATAATGATGGTGACAATGATACTTAACATTTATTGAAGGCACACTATAGGTCAGAACCAGCCTAAGCAATTAACACTAAATGTTTAAGTGATGCTGAGTTAGGCATCCCATTTTGTTTAAGGAGTCATGGAGTGATAGGTTAACTGACCCCATGTTACGGTATTAAATGATGGAGGCCTGAAGCCTCACATTCAATCACAGTATTTTATTACCTCCACAATTTTATCTTCCAGGGCACTGCATAACACATGATAGACAGTTAAAAAATATATATATATAAATGGAATGAACATCAAGAATAGGAAGCAGATAGTGAAATAAGTCAATCGGAGAAAGACAACTATCATATGATCTCCCTGATATGAGGAAGTGGAGATGCAACATGGGAGGTTTGGGGGGTAGGAAAAGAATAAAAGAAACAAGATGGGATTGGGAGGGAGACAAACCATAAGTGACTCTTAATCTCACAAAACAAACTGAGGGTTGCTGGGGGGAGGGGGGTCGGGAGAGGGGGATGGGGTAATGGACATTGGGGAGGGTATGTGCTATGGTTAGTGCTGTGAAGTGTGTAAACCTGGCAATTCACAGACACATACCCCTGGGGATAAAAATACATTATATGTTTATAAAAAAATAAAAAATTTAAAAAAAAGAATAGGAAGCAGAGGAGATAGGAGACATGGCGGGGAGGCGGTGGGCATAAGGCATTTGAAGTAAAAGTCTGGGTAGAAGGACCATGGCCCCTAGACAGGAGAGCACCTAGACAAGAATAGGAGATAAGTGAATGAGACCAGAGTAGTCCATCTACTGGAAATGGAAAAGAAGAGTCTAAACCAGATTGAGAAAGAGGAGTCAAAATAATTTGGTGATAACTAAAGGATTTGTTCACACCAAGACCAAGGCAAAGACCTTGGGATAAGATAAACATTTGTTTCCTGGTTCAGCTATCTACTTCATCTTACTGATTCCTGTCCCCTCAGAATCATTCCAAGAAAGTGTCATCTTCAGCTAAGATTCTTCTAGCTACTTTAGTCCAAAGAAGAGCATCATAAAGTTTATTTTATCAGTTTAGCATACTTCATTCAAATTACCAAGAAGGTAATCTTCCTGCCTGCAAGGTGTATATAACATAATCCTAAATGAATATATGCAAAATACAAGACTGCATTTGAATGAAAAACAGAAGACACCAGTTCAGAAAAAAAAAAAATCCCAATTCCATATTGAATTCATAGGGATTGCATGACTCTTTCTACAGTCTACCCTCCCAGAGATAGACGTGAAACTGCTAAACACCAACAAAAAAGGCTCCTGCAGCGGGAGAGGAATAGAGCTATCACAGCCAAGACACACTATAAAAATAAATGACTTCTGAGAAATGGAGAGAACCTGATGTTGCTGTTCAGCCCCAAACCTAGAGGTGAAAGGCTCTTTCCACAGAGTGCAGTATAGAACAGGAAGACTGAGCGAGATTAAGACAGAGCTCACTTGGACTCAGAATGAGCAAAGTGACCAAGCAGAAAAGAACAGAAACAAAAAAGAAATTGAATGGTAGAATAAGAGACTGTAGATGGCATTTGGGGGGACTATGACTCACAAAGACACACTTTAATACTTTCTAGAATTGTTTGTATCTGTGCGGTAATAAGTAGGACAAAGCAGTAACTCCGACTAGTTTAAGAATGTGAACTCTGAGCAACAGCAGACATAAAAACTGAATTGTCTGAAACTTGCAGGAATAGCCTACAGGATATAAAGATATGCTTATTCTGATACAGAAGTGACAAACAATATATCTGAATTAAGGCAACAATATAAGAAAAGGAGCTCAATGACATCAGAAAAGAAACATTTCTAACCGGCCATATCTAGCTAAGGGTTTCCTCAATTTAAAAAGTAATCATTTATTTATTTATTCAAAAATATGAACTGCAGTAACAGTATAATCAACAGGGTAGGTGATAGGAATATTAAAAATGAATGAAGCAACACTTATGCACACAAAGAGCTGATTTAGAAGGGATTAGAATTCAACACTAAATATCACATGATCAAATATTTGAAGTTTCTGAAGCTGGGCTACTTTCTTTCCCCCAACCTGGTAGTAGACTAGAGATTTGCTCCCTGGAGAAGGTGAAATATAGTCTCTTAAAAGCAAGACACCTGGCACAGTGGATTGGGTACCACATTAAAAGTAGTCATACCAAGTGAAAGCAGGAACATTGAATCGTGAGTTCTCCAGTCCTCTTCCCCTACCTGGCTCACAGAGTACTACCAGCTTAGCTTACATCCTCCAAGCAGAGGATTAAAAGATTCATCTTTGGGAGACTTTTAGAATCGATCAGCCTAAAAGAAAAGATCTAAACTTTCTGACCCTAGGTGATTTCCCTAGTGATGTCAACAAACACATCCACATTCAGAGAATTTTCAATCAGCTTTCTGATGTTCCCTTAATGATGAGTGGAATCCAAGAATAACTGGGTATGAAAATTTTTCTACCATGCAAAATAGACATTAAGTCAAACAAATAGGGGAAAGAAACCAATTTGAGTAAATATAGGCGATGCCTGAAAAGAAAGCCATTGAAAAATGAATAGCTTTGGCAATTTTTTTAAATGCATGCCTTAAATAAGAAGTTGTTTCTGTAGATAAAGGAATATTCAGAGAGTGCAAAAGAACTCTTATACATTAATTATAGTAATTATCATAAAATATATTAATTACAATTGATAATTATTTTATTAATAAATAAATCATTTATTTATAATATTTATTTATTAATAAAATAATTATCAGATTAAATAAATTATAAATAATTATAAACAAAATAAATAAAAATCATTTATTATTAATAAAAATATTAAATAAGTGTTTATAAATAAATACAATTAGGGATAATAGAATTAATTATAATCTGAGTTATGATTTCAGAAATGGAAGCCAATAGAAGAATTAGAAGGTTGACATAATCTCCAAGAAAGTGATCAGAAAGACACAGAGAAAGAAATCCGGAGAGAATTAAAGGATCAGTCTAGGAGGCCCAAGATCTAAATAAGAATTCCAGGAAGAGAAAACGGGGAGTTGGGATTGTCAAACAAAACATTTTCCCAGAAGGAAATGATATGAAATCCTAGATTAAAATGTCCTGCTGAGTTCCCAGCACAATAAATAAAACATACACATATTGGGGTATATTCCTGTTGAGTTCCAGAATAAAGAGGACAAATAGGAAATCTCGAAAGATTCTAGAGATGGAAAAATAAATAAATAAAGTTTTAAAAAGGAAAATGAAAAAGTTACAAAGAATCAAGGGATTGGAATGGCCTGAGAGCCAAGGAAAAATGAAGTAGCGCCTTCAAATTCTAAAGTAAAATGATTTCCAACCTAGATTTTGGCAACATGTTGTTTAGGCATAATGTCAAAATGAAGATATTTTTATATACACAAATTCTCTAAAATATATAACTTCATTTTCAGCCTTAAGAAGCTATGGGTTGGGGATGCCTGGGTGGCTCAGTGGATTGAGTGTCTGCTCTTGACTCAGGTCATGTTCTCACGGTCCTGGGACAGAGCCCGTGCCTGGCTCCCTGCTCAGCGGGGAATTTGCTTCTCCTCCTCCGTCTCTTTCTGCCCCCCCCCCTTGCTTATGCATGTGCTCTCTCTCACCCTATCTCAAAGAAATAAATAAAATCTTTAAAAAAAAAAAAGAAGCTATAGGTTGACGTGTTATACCCAAACAAGATAATAAATGATTGAGGGACAGTTGGGTTACAGAAAACAGGAGATGTAACACAAAAGAGTTGTGAAGAAAATGCCCAGAATTATGGTAAAGGCATATTCTAGGATGCAAGCTATGCTGTACAATTAGATGCCAATCTAAATTACAGCAGCTGGAGGGATGTCTCTAAGAACTCAAATATAGCTAACCAGATGTCCTCTGGGAAAAGTTTGGGATTGAATTTTTCTTTAGTATATAAAAAGCAACACACACACAAAAAAACAAAACAAACAAACAAAACAAAACAAAACCAAAAAAGCCCAAAACACTAAGCAGCCAAACAATTTTAAAATGATTATTAGCTACAATGAGAACAGAAAATTTTTTCCAGGAAAGCAAGAGGACTCAAGGCTTATGGATAGCACATAACTCACACATATGTTATGGTGCATCTATATTGGACAGATGGTAGGACAGGGAGTGTAAATGGCAGAAGGCAAGTTTTATAAAGGAGATAATTTCTCACATCCCATAGCAGGAAGTCAATAAACTGACATAACAGAAAAATAGGAAGTAGAAGTTAAACGTAAGCAAGTTATTTAGAAATACAAAGCAAAATACATCAAGGAATAGTGAAATCATTGAATGTAGTCACCTTTGATCATCTGAAAATAGGGGTGGTCTATTGGGGGGATGTTATTTTCCAAATACCCTAGTAGGACCATTGGACTTTTAAAGATCCTGCGTACCAAGAAAGAAAATAAAAAGTGGATAGGAAACAGAGAAGTAGAGAGCTAAGAATGAAACACCAACTGAAAATCCATATAGGAAACACTGCAGTAAAGGGGATAGTTTGCACAAAATCAAATTATTGACATAGAGACCAACTTGTAAAATTTCTCAAACCATCAAGGAAAAAAAAATACAGCGAGGAAAACTATTCTAGAAAATGTAGAAGACAATAGAAGGCAAAGAATATGAGAAAAATTATAGATAACTAACATATCTACAGGAGAAACAAAAAAAACCTGTTATGCTAAAATACAATAAAAGGAATGAGGAAGGAAAATATTTCTCTGCTCAAGAGATTGAATGTAGAGACTGGAAGGGAAATTAATGCAAGGGACACTGATAAAACATAATATCTTTTGGGAAGGAGGTACAGGATGAAAGAAAAGCCCTATTTACAAATCAAACAAGACTGAAAAAAAGCTTATCCAGTAAAAAATAAAAATGAGAATGGTCTCAAACATTTCTACCACAACACAAATACAGAATAAAGGGAAGTATATTTTTTAGGACAAACTCTTACGATCACATCATTAAAAACCTGAAAAATTTTCTTTCACATTTGAGGACTAGAGGAAAATTTTGTTAGATATATCATCACTGAGAAAACATAACATTTTAAAATACACTTTATTGGAAAACTTTTTTTGAATATGTAATCCAGTCTGCTGAAAATTAAAGCAAACTTGAGAAGTTCAGAGAGGGAAGCATAAAGGATGTCACCCTATTGAAGCATCTGAGAAATCTACAAAAAATGTGAGTAAATCAGGTTATAACACTGGATACAACTATTAAGCTTAAAAGGACATGCAGTGTAAGCCAAAAAAATACAATTATAATAATCTAGATCCCAAGACCCCATGTTTCAATGAAAATATAACTTGCTCATGCTATTATAGGCAAAAAAGCAAGCAATGACAAGAAAAACACATGTTAGAAAAATGATAAATTGATAAATTCTAGAGCTCAGAGAACATGTATTTAGAAATGAATCATCAATTGTTCTCTATAGTGAAGAGTCTCTATCTTGGTTTGTCTCCCTTCTTTTCCATGTGTTCCCTTGTTTTATTTATTGCTTTGTTTCCTAAATTCCACATATGAGTGAAATCATATGGTGTGTGTCTTTCTCTGACTGACTTATTTCACTTAACATAATATTCTCTAGCTCCATCCATGTTGTTGCAAATGGCCAGATTTCACTTTTTGATGGCTGAGTAATATTCCATTTTGTATATTTACCACATCTTCTTTGGCCATTCATCTATTGATGGACATTTGGGCTCCTTCCATACAAATGGATGGTTACCAGGGGGATGGGTGAAATAGATGATGGGAATTAAGGAGTGTAGTTGTGATGAGCACCAAGTGTTGTAAGGAAGTGCTGAAGCACTATATTACACACTTGAAACTAATATGTTAACTAGAATTTAAATAAAAACTTTTAAAAAAGGAATCATAAATAAGTTCCTCATAGATTACAATAAAACAAGATGACCTTGTTTAGGTCACATTTTTGATGACAGTTTCTAGTGTAACTAGAAATAAAGTCATAAACATAAAGGCAACTACTTAGAAATTAAGCAATAACTTTCAAAAAGTCAAGTCAAAACTGCAATTAGGGCCACTTAGAAATAAAAGATAATGAGAATGTTGTGTACAGTGTTCGGTATTTAAAACAAAAATTTGTATTCTTTAATGCTTTCATTATAAAATAAAAAATAATAAAATTAAATGAACTCAGTATTCAACTCTAAAAGCTATGCAAAAATAATAACATAAAACTAAGAAAAGTCGAGGGGAAATTAATAACAATAAAAATACACATTAAAGACCTAGAAGACAGAATAATGGTGAATTAATTAAAACCAACATCCAAGAACAATTTTTTTTTATGGAATAGCCAATAAAATTTGTAGATAGCTGTCAAGCCTAAATTGTGGGGGGAAACAAAAGGGAAAAAAACCTCAAATACACAGAGTTTCTGATATTACAGAGGTAACCATAGATACCAAAAGAGGGGGGGATAAGAAAATACTAAATTTAATATATAATATAATGAAATGTAGTATAATACTACATTGCTTTATAAACATACCCTGATCTCCCAGACCTTGAAAACAGTTTGTGGCATAGTTGGATTCTTTAGCTGCTGTGGCCCTTTTCTCCTTTCTTTCTTGACTAATCTTACACAAACATTATTTTATTCCCTCTGGACCATCATTCCCATGCAAACCAGCCTTCACAACGTAATTACCTTAAACACTGTGTGAGAAAACACCAGCATTCAACTCCAATGACCTCTCCTCACCCCGTCTCTTTTTTGAAACCCTCTTTTCTTGACATCTTCAACACAATCACCATTGCTTCTCTTAGTGGCATAAATGTTGGTTCTCTTTCTTTGTTGCTTCCCTTTGCTCTGTTCTATCTTTCATGTTTCCTGATTTCATGCTCTCTGTTAGATGCACCCCCCCCCCATCAATCCTTCCCTTGGCTTCTCCTTGCTCTACCTCAATCCTGAATTTGTTCCTTGCCAACTAGTTCATTTCCAATGGTCTGCTGACCAAGTGCTGTGAGACAGAGACAAAGCATGGGAAATAAAGCATACCATGTCTAAAATTGTATTCCTTATCTAGCTTAAGGAATTTTCTTCTTGATTTCCTTAATTTTGTTCAATTTTGAATTTCATACACAGTATCAGCCACTGTGTAATTTTTTTCATTTATTCATCCATTATCTTATATAGACCTACACAGTCATTTGTCATAATGCCATTTCCTGACCACGATAAAAGGCTTGCAACTGGCCATCCTTTCTCTTCTGACCAATCTTCCACATATACATCAGGGCCAAATAAAAATATCCTACACATCCTCTTTTACTTGTTTCCTTCCTTGATAGAAACTTACAATGACTTCTCAGTGACACAAAGCAAAAACAAAAATTGGTAACCTAACGTTAAGCCCTCAAACCCTCTCCAGGCTTTTGAGTGTTACATAAAAAGCCCATTCAGGAATTACATGCCTCATTCAATTTTTGTATTCATTCTCTCGAATATATATTTTGGCTTTCTTTCTCTATTTACTCTTGTTTTGTCTCTGCCTAGAATACCATCTTTCCGTTTTTGGTCATCAAAATACTACTCTTCAGTTCTACATGTAAGGAGCTTGGAAGTCACTACTCCATTTGACAACATGTGAAAAACTGAGCAGACTGAGAAATCAAAAATGCTTCTAGGACAGATGAGGACCAGAGGGTATCCCTGTTCCTAAGCCTAGAGCAACAAAAAAGGCAAAGAGAGAAAATTACAGCTCACAGGACCAGAGACTCCTTCACAGAAACCACCTTGGGAAGCAATGTTGGGGTAAAGAACTCTGATCTGTAATTGCTATAGTCTTAGGGTAGACAACTCTGAGTTCAAACTCAGTGACTCCCAGTCTTAGGGAATCCCACAATTTTGTGAGATTTATTTCCAGGAGCTCAATTAGGTTCTCACAGTAAATATCAGAGAAAAATCTCTCATGCTTCTCACACCAGAGTACTCTGGGTTTTTTTGTTTTCTTTTGGTTCATTTTGTTTTTAAGTAGGCTTCATGCCCAGCATGGAGCCCAATGTGGGACCTAAACTTACCACCCTGAGATCAAGACCTGAGCTGAGATCAAGAATCAGATACTTCACCTAACTGAGCCACCCAGACTAGACTAGTTACCTAACTAGTCTAACCTGCTGTGGTATTAGCAGAGCCCAACTGACCTCAAGGAAGGGGAATACCCAACTCTGGCCCACTCTAGCCATTTTGTCACCCTGAAGGGGTGAAGGTCACAGTCCAGAGGCACAGGCTCATTAGAAGACCGAGTACTAACCCTGAAACCATACATCGCTTCCCCATCCCCACCCCTTACCACCACATTGTTAAAGCCTATTTACAGCAGCAACTTTTACCCAACACACCTTGCCTAGCTATCAAGAAAATATTACCAGGCATACTAAAAGGCAACAAAACTCGAAGAGACAGAATGAGTACAAGAACCAGACATGGCAGAGATGCTGAAATGATCAGATTGAATATCAGGATTTGGAATCAGATCCGGATTTAAATCTCTGTTTTATAACTTACTAAACATATTTCTCTGAGCCTCAGTTTCCCCATTTGTGAAAATAGGTCAATAATACCTGACTTCAACTGACCTTAAGTTCATCAACACCACCTGCCAGTTTGGCCATGGCTGATTCCAGACTGCGGAGGAGAGGAAAGCATTCATAGGCTCACTTAAGAAAGACTGAATTGCAAAGGAAGAAGGTGCTTAATGTCAGGACCAGACTGTACGGTTGGTGGGATATCAATAAAAATTATTTTGTGGTGGAAAAAAAAATTAATAATACCTTCCTTCAAGTGTTTTTTTTTCTTCTTCTTCTTCTTTTTTAAGGACTTAATGAACGAATACACACTGAAGTCCTAGAATAGGGTAAGTCTCCTAGGGGGAGTGAGCACCATCTCCAACCATCATCATCAATCCCTCTCTCCACTTTCTATGTGCTCAGCCTGTCCCTGTGGCTGCTGCTAGTCCCCTTCCCAAAATACATCTGACATCTCCCCTACTTCCTGCTTGAATGAGGTGTTCTATTTTATATTTTCTACTCTGAAATAATTATAATAAACAACAAATCAATTATTGGGGAAAAAACCTCAAATTTCCATTCTCTGCATAAAATATTTTTCCAAAAAGTATATAGTTCTGGTATATCATTGCTATAGTCTCCTTACTGTGTGACTGACATATCTTATGGGCTATTTTCTTTGTGGTGATATTAATTAAATAAGCACAACAATACTGCTTTAATGTCAAACAGCTTCTGTTATCCAGAGAGCTCTGAACACTTGTTATGTTGATGATGCAACTCTAAAAATATATTCTTTTTGTCACTTCAAAAATGGATATAGAATATTAAAATGTCAACTTTGTTACTTTGTGTTCCCTGAAACAATATTTGGTTTGATCAAAAGCAACTCTGAAAGGTGAATTTATCATATAAACCAATGAATCTCAACATCGATGCAATACTTTGCTTTCTGTGGATTAGAATTTGTGTCTGTCTCCCAGAACACGACATGAACTTTCTGATACATCTGGACCGGCTTAGCAATCTCAACTCAGACTCCCATATTAAGCTCATAGAGCTTAACCCAACTGTATTGATTACAATATGAAATATGACTCCATTGCATTCCAACACACAAGCTTGTTTCACTATCTCCAGAGGTTTGTTAGGTGATAATGTTCCTGAAAATTGCATACATGTAAGTAAGGCTCTAGCTGGAAAGCAAATCAATGACAGCTTATCAATAAAAATATAAGAATACACATAAACTCAAGATAGAGGCTGAATGTATTCTGGATTGCCAATGGCAGGGCAGTCAGTTTCATTACTCACCAGACCACAGATGATGTGAAAAAGGCATTTCTTCCCTGCTCCCAGATCTCATGGTACTCTTTGGTTGTTGGTTTGTTTTTGTTCTCAATTTCAAAGCTTATCTTGGACATACACATATAATAAGTTGTCAATGTTTAAATTTCTTTTTTAATTTATTTATTTGTCAGAGAGAGAGGGAGAGAGAGCGAGCAAGCACAGGCAGTCAGAGTGGCAGGCAGAGGCAGAGGGAGAAGCAGGCTCCCTGCCGAGCAAGGAGCCCCATGTGGGACTTGATCCCAGGACGCTGGGATCATGACCTGAGCCGAAGGCAGCCGCTTAACCAACTGAGCCACCCAGGCGTCCCAACAATGTTTATATTTATATAAGCATGCATACATCTTTTCTCAAATAAGATTTAAAATGAATTAAATTAAATAGAGCTTTCTAAAAATATGTTTAACATAATCGGTAATGTATGTGTGCAGACGTTAGGAGTATTAAAAAAACTGTAGATAAAAATCAAAACATGTAAAATGAAGTTTTGGAGAAATGACTGAAGGATAAATCAAAAGAGTGACATGGGAGAAAATAAGAACAACAAAAAGACAAAGCACATTTGTAAAACACAACCTAGAAATAGTTCCCTGCTTTTAAGAGGAAATCAGAATAGAAAGGAGAGTTAATTAAAATGATCTTCATAAGTCTAGTTTTTCGCTCGTTTCTTTTCTGATTTTTTTCAGCCTTCCTCTTTATCATTATATATTATCATTATATGTGTTATTTTTCAAGGCACTGAATTATATAATTTTGTTTAGAAAACTGTAAGAGCATCCCACGGTTAATATTTGACTTTCTTAAATAATTCTCTATTTCCGGTTTTGAGAATAATAGAATAAATACAAGATGAAAAGATTAAATTGGAATTTGAGATTCCAATTTGTTGACATTGACCACTCTTATTTGTAGAGGACTATCAGGGAAATGCAGAATGTGTGGCCTATAACTCAAAATGAAGGGGTAAGAGCAGTTAGAATAAATTATGATCTCAAAGTTCAAGGAAACACCTAAAGCCCAAACAACTACAACAAACATAAATAAAATTATTTAGAACAGAAACACCAATAGAACAAAACAGATGCAATTTATCTTCTTGATATATTCATAGGAAGCTTAATCTGGTTCATGTGAATAAAGCAGAGTGAGGTGAAATTTATAGCCTAATCCCATGACACTGAGCCAAGTGGCAAATAGGGTATCCATAGTTAAGTGTGAAGAAGCCAAGTATGCAAATAATGGAGGGAGCTTCAGATGAATAGTTCAGGCCAAGAGATGATCTTTATGACCTGGGTTAAGAGCTAGGCTGAACCCAACAGGGGCTGGCTAGACTTACCTTACTTCACTACTATCAGCTTATACAATGCTGGGAACACCTACAGACCAGAATCCCTGCCTTGTCACACATAAACCACTGTGTAGAACTAAGACCATTATTAGAAATGAATAATTATCACAAACACCAGCATTTATTGTACTTGCTATGTTCCATGTAGTTGTCAGTTGTTCAAATTATCAATTTATTAATTGTTTATAAGTTTTCTAATTATTATAATTGATGATTACATTACCTTGAAGGCAAACAATTTATTCTGAGGGTTCTGGTATTTGATACTTCAGATCATTAAATGACTCCCTACCAGCAATTTGCTACCATTATTCGGCTACTGTAGTTTGCTTTGTTTTTATGTTGGGAGTTTGTTTGCCTATTTGTATAGTTGTAAATGCCTGATACTTTAGTCCTCTTCGAGTAAAATAAGGTTGGAATACAAATGCTCTCAAGAAATGCATTCCACCCTGAATTCTACATTTGAATCCTCTCTGCTTAAAATTTGGTAATGCCCATGGAAAGCAATTTGATTTGCTGCAAAAGGACAGGCCAAGGAAAAGTCATATCTCAGAATACTAAAATAAAATACAATGGCTCTGTCTATAAGGAACCAAACACATCCACTTGAAAAGTGAACATAGTCTCATCTTGGAAATGCCAAAAAAACAGCTTGAGTGCTTTCTTATCCTTACTTCTCCAAGTAATAAATTACTTTTGGGTTAGATACATAGAGCTGGAGAAATAACCCCCTTTGTCTAAAGTCACTTGAATGAGAAATAAAACACTTTGTATCCATGGAACAAAATTATTCATGAGAGCAGATGCATGTTTGAAGAATTTCAGTTCTCAGAGTGAGGCAAGCAGTTAAAAACAAAGTTATTGTTTTTTGGTATTCAGATTGGCACCTGGATTGTAAAGCTTCAGAACAGGTCATAGGGAGGACAATACAGCTAGAGTTACAGTAGAGAAGCAGTCTTCTTAAAAAAAGAAAATGTGTACATGCTTTTATAAATTTTAGCTAGAAACTTTTCCTCATTTTCAGAGGGACCTTCCAGTCCTGCAAACATCAATCATGCTTGAGACT
>PISX010008065.1:63055-84840 GCA_004024625.1 Mellivora capensis | reverse complement strand
AAAGAAAGTATAAATTGTCCCTTGACAGGATAGACATTTTAACAATGTTTACTCTTCCAGTCTATGAGCATGGAATGTTTTCCATCTTTTTGTGTCCTCTCAATTTCTTTCATAAGTGTTCTGTAGTTTCTAGGGTATAGATCCTTTACCTCTTTGGTTAGGTTTATTCCTAGGTATCTTGCGGATTTTGTTGCTATTGTGAGTGGAACCGATTCCTTAATTTCTCCTTCTACAGTTACACTGTTAGTGTATAGAAAAGGAACTGAATTCTGTGCATTGATTTTGTGTCCTGCCATATTGCTGAATTGCTGTATGAGTTCTAGTAACTTGGGGGGTGGAGTCTTTGAGGTTTTCCATATAAAATATTACGTCGTCTGCAAGAAGAGAGAGTCTGACTTCTTGTCAATTTGGATGCCTTATTTCTTTTTGTTGTCTGATTGCTGAGGCTAGTACTTCTAGCACTACACTGAACAACAGTGGTGAGAGTGGGCATCACTGTCATGTTCCTGATCTTAAGGGAAAACTCTCAGCTTTTCCCCATTGATAATGATATTCGCTGTGGGCTTTTCAAGGATAGTCTTTATGATATTGAGGACTGTTCCCTCTATCCCTGTACTCTGAAAAGTTTTAAGCAGGAATGGATGCTGTACTTTGTCAAATGCTTTCTCTGCATCAATTCAGAGGATCATATGTTTCATGTATTTTCTTTTGTTAATATGCTCTATCACATTGATTGATTCGTGAATGTTGAACCACCCTTGCATCCCAGAAATAAATCCCACTTGGTCATGGTGAATAATCCTTTGAATGTACTGTTGGATCCTATTTGCTAGGATCTTGTTGAGTATTTTGGCATCCATGTTTATCAGGGATATTGGTCTGTAACTCTCCTTTTTGATGGGGTCTTTGCCTGATTTGGGGATCAGGGTAATGCTGGCTTCATAGAAGGAGTTGGAAGTTTTCCTTCTGTTTCTATTTTTTGAAACAGCTTCAGTAGAATAGGTATTATTTCTTCTTTAAATGTTTGGTAGAATTCCCCTGGGAAGCCATCTGGTCCTGGACTTTTGTTTTTTGGGGAGGTTTCTCATTACTACTTCAATTTCATTACTGGTTATTGGTCTATTCAGATTGTCTATTTCTTCCTGTTTCAGTCTTGGTAGTTTGTAAGTTTCCAGGAAGTCATCCATTTCTTCCAGGTTGCTTAATTTGTTGGCATATAGTTGCTGGTAATAATTTCTAATAACTGCTTCTATTTTCTTGGTGGTTTTCATGGTCTCTCCCCTTTCATCCATGATTTTATTAATTTGGGTCCTTTCTCTTTTCTTTTGGGTAAGTGTAGCCAGTTGTTTATCGATTTTATTAATTCTTTCAAAGAACCAGCTCCTAGTTTTGTTGATCTGTTCTACTGTTTTTCTGGTTTCTATTTCATTTACTTCTGGTCTAATCTTTATTATTTTGCTTCTCCTACTTGGTTGAGGTTTTATTTGCTGTTCAGCTCCTTTAGGTATAAGGTTAGTTTGTGCATTTAGAACTTTTCTAATTTTCTGAGAAAGGCTTGGATGGCTATGCATTTCCCTCTTATGATCACCTTTACAGTATCCCATCGGTTTTGGACTGAAGTGTTTTCATTCTCATTAGTTTCCATGAATTGTTTAAGCTCTTCTCTAATTTCCTGGTTGATCTAATCATTCTTTAGAAGGATGCTCTTTAACTTCCAAGTGTTTTAATTCCTTCCAAATTTTTTCTTGTGATTGAGTTCCAGTTTGAAGGCATTGTGGTCTGATAACATGCAGGGGATAATCTCAATCTTTTGTTATTGCCTGAGACCTGATCTGTGACCTAGTATGTGGTCTATTTTGGAGAAAGTTCTATGTGCATTTGAGAAGAATGAGTATTCTGATGTTTTAGGGTGGTATATTCTGTATATATCTATGAAGTCCTTCTGGTCCAATGTGTCATTCAAAGCTCTTCTGTCTTTGTTGATCTTCTTTCAGATGATCTGTCCAATGTTGAGAGTTGAGTGTTAAAATCTCCTGCTATTAATGTATTATTGTCGATTTTATTCTTTATTTTGGTTAACAGCTGGCTTATACAATTGAATGCTTCCATGTTGGGGCATAGATATTTACAACTGTTACATTTCTTGTTGGATAGAGCCTGTGAGATAGATAAGTACTCCCCTGGATCTCTTATTACAGACTTTGGTTCAAATTCTAATTTGTCTTATGTAAGAATTGCTACCCCAGCTATTTTTTTTAGGTCTGTTGGCATGATAAATGGTTCTCCATTCCCTCACTTTCAGTCTGGAGGTGTCTTTAGGTTCAAAATGAGTCTCTTATAGACAATATGGATGGGCCCTGTCTTTATATCCAATCTGCAACCCTGTTCCGTTTCATGGGAGCATTTAGGCTGTTCACATTGAGAGTTACTAAAATGTGACAGATTTTACTGACATGAAAACCATCATCACATTTTTAGGTGAAACATCAAGCTAAAAATATTAGAAAAAATAGTATTACAGCACAATTCCATTCTTGTATGTATGTATTTTAATTTCTAAGAATATATATATGCAGACAACATTGCTTAGAAGAAAACAGAACAAAACACTACTTTGGCTAGTGGGACTACAGATGCATATTTTTTAAGTGCATATCTGTATTCCCAAATTAGATTATATTAATCATGGATTACCTGAATGGTTTAAAAATGTTAGGGAGTCAGTAGGATATAGCTAGTAGTTTAAGCTGGAAGAGATGTTCAATGAGGCCAGAAGGTCAAAATGGAACCCAAGGAAACTTTAATATCTAAGGGAAAACAGAGATCATCAAAACAACAGAAGTAGAATGAGTAACACACAAATACAGAAAAAGAA
Organism: Mellivora capensis; assembly: GCA_004024625.1. NCBI lineage: Eukaryota > Metazoa > Chordata > Mammalia > Carnivora > Mustelidae > Mellivora > Mellivora capensis. Next base: position 81,965 of record PISX010008065.1, on the reverse strand, counting down.
AATTTTAAGATAATGTTTATAGACATAAAAGGAAGTCAATTTCAAAAAGATGTTTCAACAGTGTCAAATGTTGCAAAGAAATTATTAATAATAGGAGCCCCTAGGTGGCTCAGCTGGTTAAATGTCTGACTCTTGATTTCTGCTCAGGTCATGATTTCTGCTCAAGCCCTGCCTGGGGCTCTGCATTGAGCATGGAGCCTGCTTTGGATTCTTTCTCTCCCTTTCCCTCTGCCTTGACACCCCGATTCCTGCTCATGTGTCCACATGCTCTCTCTGTCTCTCAAAAAAAGTTATTAATAATAATTACCATTAAAAATAATAATAATTACCATTATTTAGGATGACAGCTAACATGTAGTTGATTTAACAATAGGACCACTGTTAACATTCCCAATCACCAACACCAGTGGGAGGGTGAGAAGGAAGAGAGGAAATAGAGAGTGCTAGAATAAACCACTTCCTCAAGAAAGTAGGAAGAGAATGTGGGGTAACAACTCTCAGTAGAGGGAGAGGAAAGGTAACATTTTCCTGAAGTCAGGAAGGTGCATTACAGAACAGCTGTGAAACTCAGTGAGAAAATGCCAAATATGCCATTTTAAAAGATGGAAACTATCACACAAATGCAGGAAGTCATATATTTTTACCATTTTGACAAAGATATAAAAGCCATTGTTTTTGAATGTGTCTTTTTAAAGTCCATTCCAAGAAATGAACAAGAGGACTAAGAAGAATTATACTAAAGGCCTAGAACCAGTGAGAGCCAATTCCTATTACTTTACTTACTATAGTAACACTCACAATCTAGATAAATTATCCTTATTTCAGTTCCCCTCAAGACTGGAGGACTCAATTTCCATATTTAGAACAATGTAATATAAATAAAACTCTTAAATGAAATGGTGTTCTCATACTGAAGTTAATAACAAAAGTTATTATATTTATTAAAGGTAAAAAGGTAGGCAAGGAATAAAAAGCATCATAACTCTACTTTCTAAAGACACTATTAAAATGTTATTCATTTTCTTCCAATTTTTTGTGTACAGTAAAATAGTGTAAAATAATATAATATATATTATATTATATTTATTATTATTATTTATTATATTTTTATATTATATTATATTATTAATATTATATATTATATATTATATAATATATATTATATTATATATATAATAAAATAAAAATAATTTACAGTGTAAAATAAAATAGGAATATTTAGGTAAAAAGGATTTGCATCACCCAATAGAAAAAGAGTCAAGACCTACTATTTGTTTTTGCATCAACACAGTGAGTTTTTTTCTTCTAGCATTAACAAAACATTACCCTCAATCAAAGCTTAACAATTTAAGGATAATTTGAGTTTTGCTAACATGACATATAATCTTGTCCTTTCTGAGTAACTGAATGGGGTCCTAAAACCCCAATCCCACTCCTGATAAAAATTCCAATGTCTCTCAAGACTTCTACCTCCTTTTGAAGCTGAGGTTCTTATGGTCACTACTGGCTTTGTTTGTTAGCTTTCACTAAACTTCACCTCAGTTGTATCTTATGGAACTTTTCTCTTCATTCTTAAATCAGCTAGATGTGGAAATCAACCTCTTCTGAAGAAACCCTGGAGACAGGTGGCAGGGGGCAGGTACAAAGGGCTATAGTTTACATTAAAGCAACTTTTGCAATTTAAAGTTGAGTGTTAAGAAAAACCAGTTCCTAAAGGTCCACTGTCCACCTCACATATAATAATTTCGTAATGGATGGGGCACCTGGGTGACTCAGTCAGTTAAGCATCCAACTCTTCACTTCAGCTCAGGTCATGATGTCAGGGTAGGGAGATCTAGCCCTGCATCAGGCTCCATGCTGGGTGTAGAGCTTGCTTAAGATTCTCTCTCTCTCTCTCTTCCTCTGCCCCCTCCCTCTTTCCTCCCCTGCATGTGCTCTCTCCTCTCTCTCTCTAAAAAAAATAAATAAATAAAAACAAAAATTTTACTGGAGACATTTCTAAAAGGTGTATTGTCTTGCCATATGGCTCAGCTTCTTTTCTCCCTTCTCGGACATCTTCTCTCCTTCTCTTTCCCTGGTTGCCTCCTATTTCCATCCCTGCAATTTCTATTTACTTCTTATGAAGAAACATTTATCGACCTTTTTTCCTATCTCCTAAGACAACAGCATGATTCAAATTTTAAGTGTGCATAGGAATTACCTGGGGTCTTCTTAAAATGATTATTCTAAATCAGTAAGTCTGGCATGGGGTCAGAGATGCTTCATTTCTAATCAGCTCCCAAGCAATGCTGCTACTACTGGTTCATGAACTACTGGTTCATCAACCACTCTTTTTTTTTTTTTTTTAAGATTTTATTTATGTATTTGAGAGAGAGGGAGAGAGAGAAAGCATAGCAGACAGAGAGGCAGGCAGCCGGAGAGGGAGAAGCAGGCCCTCTGCTGAGCAGAGAGCCAATGTGGGGCTTGATCCCAGGACCCTGAGATCATGACCTGAGCTGAAGGCAGAGGCTTAATCCACTGAGCCATCCAGGTGCCTCATGAACTACTCTTGAATAGCAAAGTTACAGACCATGTTTTCAGGACTTCACTTTCTAAGCCTAAAGCCACTTTTCAAGGTAAAATAATAACAATTCTCACAAAAGGAATAATTTCAGTATTAACTGTGACCACATTTTTTCACCCTGCTACATTAACAGCCAGTTCAATGTCATCATACTATGTCCCCAGCTTAGGTCCGTTGGGCATAGTTAATTATGCCCTCTCTATTTAACAAATAGTTAATACAACCTCACACTTTGTAAAATATATTACCAAAGGTTAAATGAGCAATATGTGTTTGTGCTTCTCTTAGAGGAAGAAACAATAATCTTAACCCTAGTTGAAGAAAATTTGTAGCAGAGACAATGCTGACCAAATATTCCATGTGCTTCCTTGGGTTGGGGCTGTTACAATCATAAGCAGAAGTGAGTTTTGTCACTTTTGTGCATAAGCACACTTCCTCCATTGATCTCCTCTCTCCTTACTCTCATTGGAGAGATCAATGCACCTGAAGAGGACACCACAGATGAGACCTTGTCTCTGCTGGACCCCTTGATCTTAGCTTTGTGAGACCCTAAGCAGGTCCCTGGACTTGTACCTGGACTATGAGTTAATAAATTGTATTAAGATGCTAAGTTTGTGGCAATTGGTTACACAACAATAGAAAACTAATACAAAAAGTCAATATATAATTTCGAATCAGGCTGAAAGTATTAATATTGCTGATTTCGTTCCATCTGCTAGCTACGGTCACCAGTTCCAGTTCAAATGGTTGGCTTCATTGGCTAACACCATTCTAGACAAAACTTTGGCACCCACTGAATAACTCTGAAAAGACAGACATTCCTTGGGATAATATTAGAGAAAGAATTCACAAGGACTAGGAGACAGATTCTGGCTTGAATCTTTCACATGGTTCCTACCTATTCACTTTCTCATTTATCCATCCTACTCCCCCATAAGATATACAAGAATATACATTCATGATTATCATAGAAGTCAGTTAGTAAGGAAATCACTGGGATTTCTAAAAAGCATTTTATTGACTGTTCTCCCTAGACTGGAAAGGCTAATGACAGGAGCTGCAATGAAACTGGGTTCCTGGTGATCAAAACTTGGAGAAAGAATTCACAGATGAAGATCTCTCTAGGATGAGATAGGAAGACAACCCATAAAATTCTTCATTGAATTTTTTAATCCAAAAACTCCCTGAGTTAATAAATAGAGGTTGTATAATACAAAGAAATCACCACCTCTCCTTAATTACCAATCTTGAATCAGTTGATGGATCTAGAATTTCTCGAATGAAGGAGAGGAGAGAAACCCTTGAAGAAGCATCCTGTATACAGTGAACTTTTCTTCTTCTTTCTCCCATGAAAATTAACTGCACTGGGTAACTGCACTAAGGTAAGAGATTCCAAAAACCTTTAGTGATTATTCGATACTGGCCTCTAGAGAAGAAAAACATCTAAAATCTAAGGTTTGCTGCTTAGGACCGAGGCCTATGGGTGTCAGTTGATTAAGGGGATTGTGTCCTAAAAGTACCTAACTATAGGTCTAATAAAACTCAAACTCCAAACTGTGATTCCTTCCCCAGGCATAAACTATTTTCAGCAACAATTTGGTCATGCTGGAATATTCCTGTCCAAGTGAGAGTTAAGTTTTTATATACCTGGGCATGCAACACTGAGATGGAAGGATACATATTGGCGGACCCCTTATTGTTGAGGCATATTCCCATTTTTAGGTATTCTACTCTGGTCTATTTATCATATGAGTCTAAAACCTGCCGGATGTAGCAGATGGAAACCAGAATAATAAAATGCTCTCTGGCTAGTTTCAAAGTTCGATTCAAGCAGTCTGTCAGTCAGACTAGGTAGTGAACCATCAGATCCAATTGTGTCAAACTGTCCCTAGAATGGCAGGGAACTCTGCTACTATCCAGGGTACCACAGCAAGTCCCCAGAGAAGAATTTTAGTAGAGGTCCTTATGATTTGAGAGTAAGTCACATTTCCTTCTGCCAGGGAAGAAACTGCTCCTGGCATCCTTTCGGACTTTAGTGAAATCTGCAAATCTGACCACAGGACACCTGGTGACCCAGTGATTTAAACAGCTCATTGTGAACTGGATGCTACCTTTTCCATCTAGCCAGAAACTTAGCTGGGACAGCAGTTTGGCTGTGACATGTTCCAGTGGTATGAATAGGATAGGACTGCAGGCACAACTCCGTGGTCTGTGCAGGTTACTCACTCTCCTGACATGAAGAAGTCCTCCCTCCACCCGCCTTTACGGTCTTATGGGGATAAGCCCTATGACCAACCTACTAAGGATGAAAGTCAACCTACTGAAGAAAAAAATCTCTAGCTGACAGATACTTCTTTGTGACAGACCAACAGAAGCTGGAGGGAAACCAGCTATGAAGCCCACAGCCTACAATGAACAAATTAAAAAAATGACAGCCTCTCTCAAGGGTGACCCTGAGGTGACACAGAATGTTCAGAGAAATGAAAACCTCACAATGGGCGGACATACAAGCAGCATTTCTCACTGTCCACTTTGCTTAGCACGAGATCAAGATCTATTCTGCTTCCTGAATGATTGGAAATGGTCTGTCTAGTTGTTCAGAGACCCATAAAGAGCTAGGTATCAGGTCTAGAGACAAGGATGTTTGGCACGAATTGCCCAGAGCTAAGACTGTGCTCCAGGGGCTTACTCGCAAGACAGCCCCACATCAGAGAAGTTCTTAATAATAAGAGAGGACAGAACTGTTCATGTAAGGATTGTCCATTGTGTTTCTTCTCAAGGCAATCTAGTGCAAGGGTCACAAACTCCAAAATCTACAAGTGTCAGATAGATGCCATAAACAAGGGAAGAAAATTTGGTGAAAGGCGACAGCAGACGTTTGGAAACGTAGCAAACTAGAGAGATTCTATTCTATCTTAAGAAGGCAGTTTTGAATCTTACCATGTTGGAAGGTGCACGCAGTGTTGCCAGATCTTCCTTCATTTGTTTTCCAAAAGAGGTCATAAATCAAACTTTTTAGATGAAATTTCCTGATTTTTAAAATGCCATGAGGGCCAAACACTCAAGTCTCTGGGCACATTTGGTGCCAAGGCTGTCCCTCTCTGTGTCACTTGGTCTTCTGTTGCTCGATACTCCTAAAAAAAACCCAGCCTGAGTGGCAAGGATGGAGACTACATATTGACTCAACTCTTCCTCACTAAGATCCACGAGGCTCTCACTACTAAAAAACACCACATTTGCCAGCAGAACTGCCATTCTTTCCGCTGTTAGACATTGAACATATTGCAAAATCCGTCAGATCCTGGTGGATGATTGATCAGTTAGGGCTCTTTTATGGTGTGAGAGCAGCACATTGTACTCAGAGATATTCATTCTGGATTTGAATTTAATTTTTCTTTTGGTACCACTACTGGTAGACTTCTTTAATGCCTTATGCTAAGCCACACAACTTTATCTCTAACTAAGGAATTAACTCCACAGTTAAGGAAATAAGTCAATGGGATGATTATTATGGTTTTCATGGCTCTCACTATGCACTCTAATACCTAAAAGGAGCTAGCCTTATAGGATGATAGACTGACTAATTATTGAAGGCTCTGTTACTGCCTTTTCAGACACAACATTATCTTCCAAAATGTCGTTTAAAAATTGTGGTATTTTTTGAGGCCTCTTACTGGCTCAGTCAGTACAGCATGCAACTCTTGATCTCAGGGTCATGAGTTCGAGCCCCATGTTGGGCATAGAGCTTACTTTAGAGAAAGGAGTACTTTTTTGTACCAGAAATCATTAATATATAGTGCTTTCTTTCTCTAAAGCTAAAATACACAGGTCAGAAATAAAGGTAGAAAGGGAAGAAGTACTTGTCATGATATGATGCTGAGTTAGTGTTATGGATTGAATAGTGTCCCTTATGAAGATGGTAATGTCCTTAATCCCCCAGTACTAGTGAATATGATCTTATTTGGAAAAAGGAGCTTTGCAGATGATCAAGTTAAGACAAGGTCATAAGGGTGAGCTCTAATCCAATAAGACTGATGTCTTCATCAAAAGGGGAAATTTGGAATAGAGACACTCATGTACAGAGGGAAGTTGATGTAAAGACATAGGGAAAATGTCATCTACAAGCCAAGAAATATTTGACGCTACCAGAGGCAAGGAGAGAGGTGTGAAACAGATTCTCCTTCACAGCTCCCAGAAGGACTCAATCCTGCTAACACCTTAATCTCAGACTTCTAGTTTCCAGAACTGTGAGACAATATATTCTCTTGTTTAAGCTACCCAGGTTGTGGTATTTTCTTACAGCAGCATAAGAAACTAATTCAATGACCTATTTTCAATTTTTTTTGCTTTTTTCCTTGCAACTGTCTTTTGCTCATCTAGAAATTGGTAAATGGAGAAGAAATGCATTCACTATGGGACCTAATGTATTTTCCACTAATTTAGAAGCTGAGACCGCTATGTAGCCATTTCAAGTTCTTTATTCCTGTTGAAAAAAAATTTTTAAAGCAGATTATACTGGTATGACAATAATCAAGGCAAAATAGTGTTGTTGCCACATCTAAATCAAGTCTAGGAGTGCTGCTCCTTCAAGATGACTATTTTACACAATAGAAAATGTAAAAGAAGAGGTGGATACAACCACCCATAGGTAGGAACAAGGCTTAGACTCTTCCTGAATCAGTGTGTGGTTCATCTCAGAGAGAAGCCCCCCCAAAATTAAACATAAGGGAACTGTGTGAAAGCAAGAGACATGTGAGCTGGAGAGTGAAGAGGAGGTCATAAACACCAACTCCCGCTCCAAAGGAAGACAGGCCACCCTAAAGTACTTGTATTCTTTTGCTTGTCTTTTTAGTATGATTATTTTTTGGCATTTGAGATGAATTGGTACATTACAATGTATTGTTTCATCCATAAAGCATAGCACATTGACATGGGACTATGACAGAACTAGAGGAGGCATGGACATCCCTCGATGACAGTAAACTAAGAAATGGTAGCCTTGAGCCTTCCTCTTTGGGTGCAGTGACTGAAATCTATTAAGGAGAAGGTCCTTTCTGCTATCCTTAGTTCTTAGTTATTTGCATTATATTAAAATATATGCATTATACTTGAACTATTTCCAAATGGTGTATATGGAAAGAAGGGAATGTATGTATGTTGTACAACCAATAATTAGCATGTGTAGACTTCTTCATTTCTGCTTCCTCTGCAGTTTCCATTCCTTTGTGGGAATGTGCAGACACTTCACCTGATTCTAGGGAGCTTCCAGTCACAGGACTCCAGATACATGTTAAACCAAAAGGATCAAGTTCTCTCCTCTGGGAATTTCAATCATGGGCAGGGATACCCAGGACTAGAAGAGAAGTTAGAACCCAGTCATCTGATAGCAGCTCCTAACACAGTGAGCACTTAAGTTCCCATTATACAGATCACTGAAATGCCCAAGGCTCTGGTTTCTGTTGGCCGAGTTATTCAGCATGCCATTCAGCAGTCTTCCAATAAATCCACTCAGATTTCTTCCTTCTTCTCGCCCCCCACCCCCCGCCACTCCCGCCCTTCCTTCTTTAGTTAGCAAGAGTTCATTATTATCCCCTGTAGCCAAAGAATACTGATATATGTACCATCAGGCTTTTTTCTCATAACATGTTGAAAGTTTAAATATAGCTCATTTAGCTACAAAGAGGATATTGAACTTGGTGGACAGAAAAGGTCTATTATGAAGCATTACTGTGTATCCTGTTGTAGAACTGATAGTAAGAGAATATGGCACAGGATATTGTTGCTATGCCAGAAATCATCTCTAATGCTTCCTAACCTTAATAAAATCTCTCCATCAGAGCAACACTTTGAAGTCTGAAATACAGAGAATTAAAAAAAAAAAACAAAGACAGATAGATAAACAAAGAATAATTAGAGAAGCAAAGAAGAGAGTAAAAAAAAGAAAGCAAATGTGAGTCAGTAATGTCAAGGATAGACTGCACCCACCTACCCGCAGAAGTCTGGATAGGAACAAACTAGCACAGCCAGAGAACATGCCCTTTCTCCTATTTCTCCTCACCACAGCCCTTAGTAGCAACTGATGGAATATGTAGATGGTATATATTTTAAATCTCTCTCCCCCATCTGCCTCTCTCTTATATTTACTAAAAATATAAGAGATAGTAAAAATATCTTTCATATATATAAATGTCTGCAAAGTCAGTTAACATCTTTGACCAATTCTTATTATTAAAATGAAGAAGTCGAACTGGAGCGTTTCTACCAACTCTCAAAACTAAAACTGTGATTTGTAAACCTTTCTCTTTAAATAGCAACTATGTTTCCATGGACTAACCAATGAATTATAAATCAAATATTTAGAGTTCTAATTCTATCTCAAATTTAAAATCTTAGGGAGTAAAAACATTCCATCTATACCTCGGTTTCCTCATCAGTTAACCAGAGATGAGTTTTAATCCAATTAAACTACTCATACTTTTTAAAACAAAGTCAATATAGGGCCAAAGATTCTTTATGTCATGTATTTGTACTATTAATTTCTCCACTCTATCATAACAAGTGTGTTTCATTACATACATGGTTTGGTTACTTGTGGATAATATGCACGGACATATACATCATTTTTAACTGTGTCTAGATTCAGTGAAAATGTAACAATCTCTACAAAAAGAAAGATTTAGCACATTCCTGTGATGACAAGCAGTGAGTTTGGAAAGCTACTTTTGTCTCTTTGGTTATCAGGCAAATATTTGAACACTGTAATGAACTATATAAATAATGAATTTGTGCATATGGTCCACATACAGGCTTAATGATAGTGGTTTGAAGAGTAATGCTGCTATTGCAGCTCTTTAATATAAGATCAACAAATAATTTTTTATCTTTAAATTTGAACTTTAATTAATTTAATTTTACCTTTAAATTAGAATTTTACTGATCATCCTGATCAGTAACTAATACAAACTAGTGGAATGTTAGTAAATTCCTACTTAAGTTTCCTAAAATTATTATCTTTGAAAAGTTTCCATAGGAGCTTTAGGCAGCTTAAAAGTTTCTGTAATTCAGAGTTTATCTCTCCCATACCATTTCCTGAGAAAAAAAATGTAGCACAAGTAAGCATTTTTAATCAATGACCATGCTTAAACTTTGAACACAAATTAACTGGCAATCAAAATGTACTAAATACTAAGGGGCGCCTGGGTGGCTCAGTCTGTTAAGTGTCTGCCTTATGCTCAGGTCATGACCCCAGAGTCCCAGGATAGAGCCCCATATCAGGCTCCTTGCCCTGCAGGGAGTCTGCTTCTCCCTTTCCCACTGCCCCTCCCTGCAGCTTATGCTCTCTCCCTCTCACTCACTCACTCTCTAATAAATGCATCTTTTAAAAATATGTACTAAATGCCTTGATATTCCTTATATACTTTTCAGAGAACACTCAATATCCTGCCTTGAATCCACCCATGGGAACATAAAGAACTGGAAATAGATAAAGTACAGAGAATTCATGCTATGACCTCAGATCAGTGACAGTGTCAAAAATACTTAGTACAAAATGATCTGCGAAACACAACATTTAGCAGTCCTTTTGATTTCAAGGTTAGAAAATGACATCTGCCTCCTGCTTTGCAAACCAGCAGTGATCCTAAAACAATTGGTTTGTCACTGCTGAGATAAGCAAACCAAGCTCAAAGTCCAGAAATTGCAAAAGGGGGGTAAATTTCAGCATTGGGTGCTGGCTGGGGACAGCGGCTTGTACCGAGGGAGAACACAGTATGCTGCCTTTTTCTCCCTGTTGTTATACTGCAAAGTGCTCATCCTTGCCCTCTGACTGGGAACTTCAGCTGCTGAGGGCAAATGGGTAAGGTGTTGTAATTCCTTCATTGGTATTCCGTGTCCCCCAGATTCTTGAATCTGTCCAGTAGCCAACAGCCTAGAGCAGGGCAAATATTGCCCCTGCCCCACCGTTACTGCCCGCTAGATCCACTGGCGGCTTCCGTCAGCCCGGAGATTGGTAGGACTTACTGGAAACTTTCTAGCAGGCTGCAGCCCCAGCAAAGAAAATCCTACCGGGAGGGCTCCGGGTTGAGTCGGCGCTGCCGCTGGGGTAGAAGACAGCACGCTATTGATTACTCACAGTTTGCCTCGGAGACGGGGAGCACTAGGACGAGGCACGCCAGCAGCGCCCCGCAGCACCCACGCAGGACCCTCATTGCGAAGCGGGCGGAGGCGCGGGCGGGGACCCGGACGGTGGCGCGTCGCGGCGGGGACCTGAGCCCGGGCGCCACTCACGGAGGACTGCGGCGCGGCGGCGCCTGCGAGCGAGCGCTCCGGCGGAACAGCGGGAGCCGGGGGCGGGGGGACCGCGCGCTCCCAGCCCCCAGCCCGAGAGGGGAAGTGATAACGAGGACATTTCCAGGAAGCTTTACGAAGCTGGGGGCAGGGCTCAGGGAGAGGGGTGGAGGCCTAGTAAACACTGTCGAGACATCCTTCCTCGCCCTGCGTTTCGTTCCCCGTCTCGGCACTGTGAACTTTCCCAAGGAGAAGGGGAAGGAGACGTAGTAGAAACCGCCAGGGAGCTAGGGTGAGACGCTGAGCGGCCCGGGGCACTTCGCGGCCTCAGAGGAACGGGTGTCCAGGCTTAGAAGGAAAAGTCCTGCAGAGACAGAAGGACGTTGGGATGAAGACATTAATCAAACTGAGAAGCGAACAACTCCAGGAAGGCACCAGAGACCAGAGATAATAGAAGCACATGGGATAGTTTTGATCATCCAGTTTTCTTTTGTTCTTGCGTTTATGGTGTTAAAAAAAAAATGTTTTGAGGAAAAAAAAAAAGAATGTATCAAATTCCATCACCTTCAAGCAGCTTGTTTTAATTTTTGGAATATAACCCCCGCATTTTGTGCTTAGACATACACATTTGAAATCTTACATAATGTTTAAGGCTGTATCTGGAGCTAAAACACCTGATTCAAATCTCATTAATTTTATCACTTACTAGTTCTGTAACTTTAAGCAAATTGCTTAACCTCTCTAAGCTTCAGTTGTATCATCTCTAAAATGGGGGAATAATAGTGTGTTTTCATAATGTAAGGATTTAAGAGATAACATGTAAAGCAGATACTATGTATTAAATAGTATTACTGAAGGCATATTTACTATTATCACTTCTAGAATTTCTGCCCAAATGAACCTGTCGATTGATTTCCTAGGTGTGTGTATGAAATTCCAGAGGCTGATCATCTTTCAAGGGTTTCTTCTAGCTCTAACTTTCTGTGGTTCTGTGACCCAGCTAGATGAAAGTTGATATTAGAGTCACTTTTTCTGATAAGAACACTTGTGAGGGAATTATTGACTATATTATTCTTCCCTTTTTGAAATTCTTTTCCTTCTTGCTGTGTCTGACTCAACCATATCAATCTATTCACCATTTTATTCCCAGCCCCAAGTGATTTAAATCTGAATATAATTCTAATCTCTGTAGAATTGTTTGGTATGCTAACAATCATAGCATTGAACAAAATGAACTTTAAGCACTTTATTCAACTATTAAATTTAAATGCATTTAAGCTAGGAATCTTTCAAGTAAAGGTTCAGTTTGGGAGTCTCCTCATCCTGTGAGGAGGACTTAAGAGCAGAATATCAATTTTGAAATCTCAAAATTTCACAAGGAGAGAATAGTTCCAAAATCATGAACCAACAACGTTCATAGCCATCCCCAATATAAAAAAGAATATAAAAAATTTGAAGAAGGAAACATAAGTTACCCCAAAGAAAAAGCTTTCTCTCCTAAAAACTTCGGGAGATTAAAATGATTATCTTTTTAATACCATAAATGTGCATCACAGTGTCAGCAATTTTTCAGTGATGAAAAATTATGTATCCTACCACTACTGTAACGTCAAACTTTGAACAATCATATTCTGAGATGTTTAATAATAAAATTTAATAATACAACTTTGGATAAAAATTTTCAGGTTTTTAATTTCTCTTAGAAGTTTACTCTGTGAAGGTGGTATCTGGCTTTAGGTCAATAAATTAATACTTAGTCAATTTCACTTGCCGAAAATTTATTTTCAGTACATTTCTAAATATGTTTTTAAGTTTGTTTTAGAAGGAGTAATTTCCGTTGTTTTTACTTGGAGAATGTTACCTTGTTAAATGTTTGCAAAATGGATCAGAGCAAGGAAAGATTAGAAATCAAGTAGCATTTGTAGAAGAGATAGCAAGTGTTGATGAAGATGCAGAGAAAACTGGGAGTGTATATTGGTACAACCATTATGGAAAATACTATGGAAGTTCCTCAAGAAATGAAAAATGGAGCTACCATATGATCCAAGATTCCCAGTTCTGGGTATATATCCAAAGGAATCACTATCTTGAAGAGATATCTGTACTCTCATGTTCATTACAGCATTATTCACAATAGCCAAGAGAAGGAAACCACAAGCTAAGTCTAATCAATGGATGAATGAATAAAGAAAACATGTGATACAGAGATAGATATGGGTATGTCACATTTATGTATGGCATTTGGGCATTATGCTAAGTGAAATAAGCCAGACAGAGAAAGCTAAATACTGCATGGGATCACTCATATGTAGAATCTTAAAAAAAAGGCAGGGGGAGAGGTGCGTGGGTGGCTCAGTCTGTTAAGTGTCTGCCATTAGTTCAGGTCATGATCTCAGGGTCCTGGGATTGATCGCAGGTCAGGCTCTCTGCTCAACAGGGAGCCTGCTTCTCCCACTCCCTCTGTCCCTTCCCCCAGCTCGCGCTTGTGCTCTCTTTCTCTCAAATAAATAAAATCAATCTCCCTCACTCTCTCTCTCTCTTTTTTTCAAGGCAAATTCATAGAAACAAAGAATAGAATGGTCATTGCCAGGAGCTGGGGAGTAAGGAAATGGTGAGAAGTTGATAAAGGTATGTAAACTACTTTATATACCCTTTCACAGCATGGTGACTATAGTTAAATATACTATATCATATACTAGAATTTTCTGAGAGGAGATCTTAAGTGTGTTCTCAAAAGAGAAAAGAAAGGTAACAGTGTGAGGTGTTGGGTGGATTAACTGACTTGATTGTGTGAATCATTTGTACCATGTATACATATATTGTCATCATATTGTCCATTTAAAATATAATTTTGTCAATTATATCTCAATAAAACTGGAAAAAGAAATCAAGTAACATTTAGGATGCTAAATAATCCCTGGGGGATTAAATAAGACTCTTAGCTAGAACGACAGCAAGGTTGTTTTTATCATTCAGAATAATTTAGATTACACGATGGTGAAATAGTCATGGAATTACAATGGTTTAAGATAAGTATTTATTGCTTACTCCTGGGAAGTTCACCACAGGACTTTCTGGGCAGACATCTTCATTGTGTTGGCTCAGCATTCCATACTGTTTTGATTTTACAGTATTTCAAAGTTAACATAGTCTTCCACAATTTCCATTTCACTCACATTTCACTGGACAAAGGAAAGTCCCATGACTTCTAGAGGGTGGGAATAACTATCTCGTATGTATGGAAAAGGAAAAGAAAACTGAAAATAGTGTGCAGTGTTTATGTCTATCAAACTACTTAATGTACTGAAAAACTAGTAGTCAACTTAGTTTACTAACTGACCCGACTGTAGTTTGGCACCAGAAATGGTTGGTAAGGTATCATTCTCAGGGAAGATACAAAGTAGAGACGGGGTTGGATATACTTTGGGGGAACAAAAGGGGTGTTGAGTATAGTTCCAGAAATGCTGAAGGAACATCTACATAGTAAGTATCATTAGGCATAGGAGTAGTAATCGGATTCTCCAAGAGAACATGTTTTTTAAAAGGAATACAGTGGGATAAAGTCAGATCTTGGAAAGTACATATGGAAAGCTGAAGGTGGAATGACTAGTGAGATCCAGAATAGTCCATAATTGTGACAAGCCAAGGGAGGAAAAAGTTTTAGAAGAGTTAACTGTATTAGATGTATTAATTGATGAAAAAGAAAATGAGAACTGATTTAACAATTAGGAGATATAAGTTAATTAAAAATGTGTTTTGAGTAGTTTGATGGGGCAGAACCTCAGTCACAGTAAATTGATAAAAAGAGTGAACAGGAAAAAAATAGTGCTTTTGGATTTTATTGGTAAGCCACCAGTTTAAAAAGTCAGGTTATGAAAGTAAAGAGTCAGCAGAACAGTACTAATCTGGCTCATATCTAAAGAGGAATTCTGGATCTTTTCTGCCTTGCCTTCTTACCCTCTCTCCACCCTGGAAACTGCAGTAAAAGATCTAGGGGAAAAATGGGGAGCAGTATAGTTCAGATGTTGGATTGAGAAGAAATAATCAGAGGAACAGGATTTCAGAAAAGTTGAAACTTGATGTTTGTCAAAGTTGCAGGAAAGTGGTCAACCTTGTAAACGAAAAGATAGATGTCTTCAGATATTAGAAAATGAGAAGAAACAGGTAACAGTGAGAAAAGAAAATTTGTGAAGGCATGATCTAACTTTCTTAGCACTGTAGAATAGAAGTATTATTGTGTCTGGACAGGACAGTCTGGGTAGATAAAGCATCTGGCACTGATGGAGTATTCGATTAGGAAAACCAATACAGGTCATGCACCCTTGAGCAACTGGAAAGAAATTTGAAGTTATCAAGTCAGGACAATGAAAACAGTGAACAAGAAAACATTGTCAGGACAATGAAAACAGTGAACTAGCAATTTGGAAAAAGAGGTAGGCGGAAAGGTGCCATGAATGTTTATTAGACCAGTGACACCAAATTTAAAAACTGCTATCTATTATTTGTTAGAAACTGTACTTGAGCGTTATTTCTTTCACTTCATCATCTCAGCAACCCTGCAAAGTAGGTATTTTTATTCCCATTTTGCAGATGGGATACTTGGGTTCAGAGATGGTGAGCTGTAAGAGATGTATATGAGTCGAATCAGGGTTACATGAAAGAATAAAGAATAGAGAATAATTTTAAAACTAAATCTGTTGTGGGGCAGTGGGTTACTCAGTCAGTTAAGCGTCTGACTCTTGATTTCAGCTCAGGTCATGATCTTAAAATCCCGGGAAGAGCCCTACATAGGGATCCATGCTCAGCTTGGAGTCTCCTTGAGATTCTCTCTCCCTCTTCTCTGCCTCCCACTAATGCACATGCATGCTCTCTCTCATTTCTAGAAATAAAACAACAACAACAACAACAACAACAACAAACTAAACCAAATGTGTTGTAGCAAACCATTATTTTCCCCTGGATACACTGAGCATCCCAGGGCCCTCTCTCCTTTTACCAAAATTTGAAAGAATATATTTAAGTAGAAATGGAATGGACACACGGGTCCCTACGTATCATGTGTGCATTTTTCCCCTATAAGAATGTATTTGCCATTTCTCCCCACCCCCCCAAACATATATATATGTATATATATATGCAGATATTACATATCCTTGTAAATAAACTAAAACATATTAAAAAACAGCCAGCAGATCACCATCTCCATCTTGCAGAAACCAAATAGCTGACAATCTAACATTACCTAAAAACCCTAGGAAGAACATATATTAAAATGTTAATACTTGTTATTTTTGTGTGGCGAATGTGAAATTTTATTTTGTTCATCTTATTCATTTTTCAGTGTTTTCACATTTTCTACAATGACCTATTATTTCTTTTAGCACCTGGTATTTGATATTCACTCATTTTGCATTCATTTTGCATATCTCCCGACAATAAATACCATACAATTCCATTTTACATTTTATATAACAAACAGCAGTAAGCATAAAGATGAAAAGTCACTGTCATCTGCATTATTAGATAGTTAGCAAATGAGTTTTCCCCTTGTTCTTAATTTGTAATAACTGCCCCAGTGTATTGTTTCTGTAGTTGTGCAGCCAGAGTCCCAGGGGGTCTCCAACCCTGCTTCATAAAACAAAACAAAACACGTACAAGACCTGAGATCTGCGGATCTCAGTTGTGGTTAGGGACAGACGAGGAACAGCACCCTCGACGACTGGCAACACATTTTCTGCGGGTATGCAGAGAGGCCTTGCCCAAGATCTGTCTGGGATTTTTCAACTCCTCTCTGGACGCTCCGGTTGCCTAGTTACGAGAACCCCCTCCCCGCCCCGCCTCCACAAGGGAAGGGAGCCCCGCTCCTTCAGCCACTCAGCTGCCCCCACCACGGGCGGTCGCACGATGATTGGAGAAGTATGTGGGCGGTGCTTGGGGCGGGCCTTCCGCGCCTGGGAGGAACGTCAGCACGTCGACGCGGGGGTTTTCTCTGGCCGGGCCCGCTAACCCTGTTCGGGTCTGTGTATCTGCCTTTGGCCGGGCTGTACCTGGGCGAGGAGGCCGTTGTTCGCTCGCGGGTCCCTGGCACGATTATCAGGGCTTGGTTTTGGGACTAGTCTCTTTGACCTCCCTCCCGACTTCTCCGCTTCACAGGTGCCTGCGAGCGACTGCGGCCCCCCGGGGACTCTGCCCGGGGCAACCAGGGGCCCATTCTCGCTCGAGGCTCGGATGGGAGGCGGCAGGAGGTACGGTCTGGCATGTTCAGTCTGATGGCCAATTGCTGCAACTGGTTCAAGCGGTGGCGGGAGCCCGTCAGGTAAGCTGGAGCCGACTGGCACCGTGCGGTCCTAGTGGGGAGGGACAGCTGCACCCCGAGGGACAGGGACGCTACACCTCTCCTCTGGGAAGAGTCTCAGCCCGCGGGGGATGTTTTTGCTCCCAATTTGACTTGTCCCCCGAGAAAGAGATAGGAGGATGTAGCTTTTTTGTGTAGTTGCGATTAAGTTCTCATTAGTGATGCTTACTGTTATTATTTAAATGGGTTCGAATTTCTTAAGAAGTTGTGGATTTTATGCGTGGAATTGGAAACTATCCATTGTGTATATTTCCTGTGACGCTAATTTAATGGGATTTTTTTTTTAAATAGAGAAGCATGGGATATGGCTTTCATAACATCCACACATTCCTTTCAAGAACACACACAGGCACACGTACACACTCATTCACTCACTGTTTTTGAGGACTTGGGTTTGAAAATTGGCTCCACTGCTTAATAAATTATATGATTTAACCACTTTTGGCCCCACCTTCATCATATATTAAATGTGGGGTGATAGTATCTATGCCTCAGGAGTGTTGTATTAAATGAGACTAGCTAATGGAGTGTTTTCTTAACTGTAGTGTAGCTTCAGTTTTCATGTGGAATCTAGTTAAGACTTTAATTAAGAGTCCGCTTCCTAACCTTTCATTTTGAAATGCTAGATGTATTAAGATTTAGCACCTGCTCCTTGATATTCACTCATTTGTTGACAAAATATCATGTGCCAGGCACTATGCTAGGCAAGGGGCAGTAAAAATGAGGCTTTTTAGGCTTAGCCTATTTTGTTACTCCTGATAAATAATGTTGACTTTTTAATAGCTTTACTTTGGAATTAAGCCAAGGGTAAATTTTAACAAAGTTTTGTTTTTCTTGTGATTTGATAAAGGTGTTGTTGTGCAGAAGAATACCGCAGAGATGACATGTCTTTCTCAGTATCACCAGCGTTGTATTATGTTGATAGTTTTATTACTCGTAGTGTTAACTTTGATCACTTGGTTATTGTTGTGGCTGACAGATTTCTCAATATAGTGTTTTTGAGTCAAACAGATTCATGTCTGAATCCTAGGAATTTGGGCACTTTCCCCCTATGAAGTGTGGATGATCTTTATCTTACACCATTTTGAGAAAGAAAATTTATGCAAGTACTTGATACTTTGCAGGTAGCACTCAGTAAGTCATAGTCCTGATCTTAGGAGACAAGTGCGTATTGGTCAGGTACCCACCCCAATTCATTTTATACTTACCAGTATAGATTCCTTTCCCTTCCTCCCTTCCTGTGTTTGTGGAAGAACGGTTCATTTTCAAGGCTAATTCTGGTGGCTGTGTTCTTTAGGCCATTTTTTCCCATTTCTTGGTGAGCTTTAGTTGTTTAGCATTTTGCTAGAGATCAGAGAAAACTTCTGGGTTACAACAATAAACCTAACCTTTTATCCCAAAATTTATTGTTCAGTTTTATCAAAAGTACAAGTTCTCTTTCTCTTTTGCCTTCCCAGCTTCACTTCTATTCTTTCTTTAGAATGTAAACAGGCTCAAGCCTCTCTTACCTAAAAAAACAACCCAAAATGAATGTTTCCTATTGCTGCTGTAACAAATTACTATTAACATAGTGACCTAAAACAACACAAATGTATTATCCCACGGTTCTGAGCTCAGAAGTCTAAAATGGGTCAGGAGAGTTGCATACCTTCTGGAGTCTCTAAGAGAGAATCTGTTTTCTTTTGCCTTTTCCAGCAAAAAAAAAA
>PISX010008065.1:0-62955 GCA_004024625.1 Mellivora capensis | reverse complement strand
TCTCCTCTCATGCATTCCTTAACTTCTGCATTTGAAGACTTCTGCCCAAACCCTTTAATTCAGTTTTCTCACTACAGCAGATGTTGCCTGGTTATTAAATCCAGTGGATTCTTTTTAATCTCTTGGCCTCATTTGACACTTAAGATCTCTCTTTTCTTAAAATTGTCTGATTTATTTTTCCTGAATTAAAAATTTTTTACCTTTCTGCCTGTTACCTTTTCTATCTCTTTTTGCCAGTTAGCCTTTCATCATCTCACTCTCAGGGCTTCCCCAGGGTTCTGTCTTCAGTTCTCTTTTCTTCTGTATATTTTCCCTTTGTGGGCAGTTTCACCACATACAGTGACTTCAGTGGACACTTAAACATTGACTCTCAAGTCCGTGTTTCCAGCGCAAAGACTCATCTACCACTTGAAGATTTATATATCGCATTTCACAAGAATTCTCAATCCCAGCACATCCAAAATTGAGTTTATATCCTCTCTCATTTCCATGCCAAATTGCTTCAGCCTTCCTTTTACCCAAGTCAAGAAAAGAAGTAATCCTAGATACCTATTTGTGCTTTGATCTCTCAAATCATCAAGTCTTTTGGTTTGTATGGGCTTAATACCACTTACAGGTCTTACACTCTTTTAGCCTTTCCATATGCACTGCTCTGTTTCAGATAAAATTTTTGTTATTTCCATCCCACAATTCTTTGACAGACTTCCCACTGTTCCCCTCTAATTAATTCTCTACACTGTTGTCAGTGATCTTTTTTCCTTTTTCCTCCTGTGCAAATTCCTCATGCCAGATTTGCCGTATTTAAGTTCTCTAGTCCCTCTATTCCTCACCAAATGCTCTTTTTTGGTTGGCTGTTCCTAATCATTCCTCACATGTCAGTTGGGAATTCTCTTTCAGGAACCTTTCTTTGAATTCCGTCTAGATTCTTTACCTTTTCATTGTAATTGCTTAGCATCTTCTATTTGTCTCTACTTACACGTGTATTGTAATGAGATGTTTATTCATACAGTCCTGCAGAATAGCTTGTGGACAGGAGCTGTTGTTATTTAAAAATATTTAAAAGTAATGCATGTTTATTGTTATTTAAAGATGATGAATGTTTATGTAGAACATTGAAAACACAGTTAAGCAAAAAAGTGGCATATATTAGTAACTCGCTGTCTCACTCCCAAAGATTTATATTTTGGTGTAGAATCTCTTATATAACTGTAAATTCTCTTTTTATTCACTATTTTTATGCATTACCAAAAGATCTCCATTGTAAGTCAAGTTAATCATCTGACACTATACTAAATCATTAAAATATTATTGACTATATTTCCTATGCTGTATATAACATCCCCATGACTTATTTATTTTGTAACTGGAAGTTTGTACCTCTTAATCCTCTTCACTTATTTCATCTCTCCCCTCTATGGTAACCAACAGTTTGTTTCCTATCTCTAAGTTTCTTTCTGTTTGGTTTGTGTTTGTTTTTTCGATTCCACAAATAAATGAAAGCATATGGTTTTGTCTTTTCCTGACTTATTTCACTTAGCATAATACCTCTAGGCCCATCCATGTTGTTGTAGATGGCAGGATTTCATTCTTTTTTTGTGTGACCAAATAATATTCCATTGTGTATCTATACATCACATCTTTATTCATCTATTGATGGACATTTAGGTTGCTTCCGTATCTTGGCTATTGTAAATAATGCTACAGTAAACATAGGGGTGCATGTATCTCTTCAAATTGCTATCTTTGTTTTCTTCCTTTAGATACCCAGAAGTGAATTGCTGGATCGTATGGTAGTTCTATTTTTAATTTTTTGAGGAACTTCCACACTCCATATGTTTTCCATAGTGGAAAATTTAAGTTCCCACCCACAGTGTACAGGATTTCCCTTTTCTCTTCATCTACACCAACACTTGTTATTTTTTGTCTTTTTGATAATAGCCAATCTGACCAGTGTGAGGTGGTATCTTAGAGTTTTGATTTGCATTTCCCTCATGATTAGTGAAACTGAGCATCCTTTCATGTGCCTGTTGACCATCTCTGTTTTGTTTGGAAAAACTTTTGTTTGGGTTCTCTGCCCATTTTTTAATCAGGTTATTTTTTTGAGTTGTGTCTATATATATATATATATATCCTCAGTTTTATACATTTGGGACATTAGTCCTTTATTGGATGTATGTTTTGCAAGTATCTTCTCTCATTCAGTAGGTTGCCTTTTTGTTTTGTTGATGGTTTCTATCTGTGTAAATTTTTAAACAATAAAGAGATATAGAGAGCTAATTTGAAGCTTCTTTTTATTTTTGCTTTAACATCTTTTTTCTTCATTACATGGTTTTCATGAACCATCTTTTTAAATAGAGTAGTGTGTTGTATAGATTCTCCAAAGTATGTTTAATCATTCCTGTTATTAAATATTTAGAAGACTAAAATTTTTTCACTATTATGAACAATGCTTGGCTGGGCACCCTCCTATAAATATTTTGGAAGTGGAATTTAAGATCAAATGATGATGAGATCAAATGAAAAAGTTTAAGGTATTTGTTATATATTGCCAAATTGCTCTTCAGAAAGGCTTTCAAAAAACAAATCAACAATTATTACTTCTACCAGAAGTGTATAAGAATGCCTTTTCCCTTCAAAAAAGTGAGAGTCACCACTTGTTTTTTTCAGGTTATAGGGGGAAATACTGTCCGCATTTAGTTTCTATTTTTTTGATTTTTTTGATTCCTAGTAAAATGATTTTTTCCTTGGATTTTCATATCTCTTCTTTGGGGAATTTCCTGATGATTTCCTTTGCTGTTTTCCTACTGGGGCAGGTGCATTTTCTTATTGAATTTTTTGAGATTTTAAATGTATATAGTAGTAACCATTTCTCTGTAGTATATATTACAGTTACCTTTCTTCCATTTGTTATGTTTGTAGATTTTTTATGGTGTTTGAAGCATAAACATTTAACAATTTTTTATTCAAAGACACCATTCTTTTAGTGTAATAATTAGATTATATTCCATTATATGTCTCCAAGATTACATTCACCTATACTTTTACCTAGTATTTTAATATTTTAATTTTAACATTTAAAGCTCTCGAAATTTATTCTGTGTATAGGGAACAGCATTGGTCCTGGACGTAGAACCCAAGCCATGGTGCTTAGTATATTCGGTACCTTGTAAGTAGGTCCTCACCCTTGCATATTATTATCTATATACTCTGAACTCCTATTATGTATGCCAGGTAGCATCTAGTTGATGGTATAGTACATATAAAATATGATAGAACATGCAAGAGTTGAAAGATGATTTCTAAGATTTTTAGCCAGAATAAAAGGCAGGATTTTGTAAGGGGTATAATTTTACTGGGATCTTGAAGAAATTTTGTGCTTCCTAAGCTTTCCAAGGGCATGAATTCAGAAATTTTGTGCTCCCTAAGCTTTCCAAGGGCATGAATTCAGAAATGGCCTACCTAAGAGAAGCAGAAAATTAATATCAAGTTAAATGAGAAAAAAAATCAGCAACAAGAATAATGTAATATTACAATCAAAAATAAAAATATTTTCTATTATTTAAAAAGAAAAATATAGTAAGTAATCATGTGCCTACTACCCAGATTTTACAAGTATTAACCTTTGGTTATCACATTTCATTTTCTAAAGAAATAGATAACAAATCTTTGAAGCTCCTTGCACCCTATTCATCTCCTACCATCCCTCCCTAGAGGTAACCACTAGCTGGGAGTAGTTTCTTGTCCATCTATGTTTTCTGATGTCATAATTCAGCTTATCAATACTTTACTTCAGATTTATTGGTATATTGGTGTTCACTGTTGTCAGCTGTAAAAGAGACTGAGATGTTACTTAAGCACTGTGGATTAATGCTTTTTGTACATCACTGTGGTGTCGGTAAAAGCATACTGTGATAGATAGGGCATGCCATCTTTGCTATGAATTTTTTCAATGGGGAAACATTTAGCACCTTAATAGACATCATTTTGGTTTAAATAAATATAACTGTAAGTCCTAGACTGTTTATAGAAATTGCTGAGTTTTTAATTTGTTAATTAAGCTGTATACACAGATTAGAAAGGATTATCTGATTGCTGTATGCAGAACTGGAATGTTTTACATTTCTTTTTAAACCCCTAGGGCTTCTTGTTATTCTTAGTAAGAAGTTTAGAATTTTAGGATAAAAAGGGACCTAGAGACATTCTGATTCTACGCCTTTATATTTTAGAAATGAACAAATTGTCACAAAGATTTTGACTTACGACTTCAGAACTAGCATATGACCCCAAGTTTGGTCCCCTTTCTATTTATTAATGGTCCATAAATTTAGATAGTGATTTTGATGTAATATTATCCTGGGCTCTACGATCTGAACTAAAATGTCAGAAAATAGGGCATTTGTACAATAAAATCACACCATAATTTTTGGGGGGTAAACTTTTTATTATACCGGTTTTTTTGTGGTAGGTTCTTTTTCTCTGTCACACACATTTATCATTAAATAGTGTTCCCAAGTCTTTTTTCCTACATGTGTTTATGCTACTTTTTAAATCTAGAACTTGCTTTATGTAGTTCTAAATATTTTCAGTAATACTCATTTGATGTGTTAAGTTTTTTTAGTGTTTTGGTGAAATAGTTTTTTTTTTTTAAGATTTTATTTTATTTATTTGAGACAGAGAGAGAGCATGGGCCCAAGGAGAGGGGCAGAGAGAATGGAAGAGTGAAAAGCAAACTCTCCTCTGAGTAGGGAGCCCGATGTGGGGCTTGATCCCAGGACCCTGGAATCATGACCTGAGACAAAGGCAGCACCTAACTGACTGAACCACCTAGGTGCCCCCAAAATAGTTTTTTTTTTTAAAAGATTTTATTTATTTTTTTGATGGAGACTGAAACACAGCGGGAGAGGGAACACAAGCAGGGGAAGTGGGGGAGGAAGAAGCAGGTTCCCTGCTGAGTGAGAAGACTGTTGTGGGACTCTATCCCAGGCCCCTGGGATCATGACCTGAGCTGAAGGCAGACGTTTGATGACTAAGCCCCAGGCGCTCGAAAATAGTTTATTTTTGACTTGCAACGTATTTTTGAAGTTAGAAATAGTTTTTATGTAGTTATCTCATTTGAAGCGTTGTCTCCTTAGTTGACAAGTCAGGAAGTTTAGAATTGTAGATGTTCAAATGACTGCAATAATGTCACTCAATAAAAATTAATAATTCAAATTCTTTCTGAGTCTAAGTTCAAAACTCCAGTATTATGTTGCTTATATTTCTGATATATCAAATCGTATATCTATTATATAAAAAGAGACTCTGAGATCAAATGTATAAAACAAGCTTTTGACCCTCTTAATCCCTACTTCTAATTTTTTTTAAAGCTTTTTATTTATATATTTGACAGAGAAGAGATCACAAGCAGGCAGAGAGGCAGGCAGAGAGAGAGGGGGAAGCAGGCTCCCTGCTGAGCAGAGAGCCCAATGTGGGGCTCAATCC
Organism: Mellivora capensis; assembly: GCA_004024625.1. NCBI lineage: Eukaryota > Metazoa > Chordata > Mammalia > Carnivora > Mustelidae > Mellivora > Mellivora capensis. The sequence goes on along the minus strand of PISX010008065.1, from coordinate 57,474 downwards.
CAGGATCCTGAGACCATGACCTGAGCCAAAGGCAGAGGCTTAACCCATTGAGCCACCCAGGCACCCCTAATTTTTTTTTTTTTTTTTACTCAGAATTCTTTCACTTTTAAAAATCTTTCTCACTGTTAATTATTACCTTGAAACCTTGAGCACGTAAATGTTTTCAGAAAACTTAAGCCAGTTTGATGTAAGAAGATAATTTTTTAAAAGGATTTTATTTATTTATTTGTCAGAGAGAGAGAACACAAGCAGGGGGAGCAGCAGGCAGAGGGAGAAGCAGGCTCCCTGCTGAGTGAGGAGCTAGATGCAAGACTTGATCCAGGATCCTGGGATCATGACCTGAGCTGAAGGCAGACACTTAACCAGCTGAGCCACCCAGGCATCCCAGAAGATAGATAATTTTAATTATATTCTCTAAGATTGAGCTGTCACTTTTATGTGAAGATTTATATAAATTAAATCCATTGTAGCACTTTATCAACTGAAAATTATATATTTTAATTTTACTTAATATTTACTCAGCAAATGGGGGAGTTAGAAAATATATTATGCTATTTCATTCAGTAGAGATGATTAATGTGTGCCCAGGACATTTGATGCTGGGGCTACAGAGTTTGACAAGTTCTAGTAGAAGACACTGTATGAGAAGTTGCATAAGAAAGTTAATATCTGTTTGCTATGGTAGCAAAGAATCTTCAGGAAGGACAGAAAAGATGAGGGGAGTACCTTGATTAGTAGGCCTACTGAGGAGAGCAGAAGAGGAGGCTACAGTGTTTGGACTTAATTTTGTTTAAGGATTTTAAGCAGAAAAATGCCATAGTTAGATTTTCATCAATATCATGGTTAGGTTTTATTAACAGAATGCTATTCATGCTATTCATGTTAGAGTACCCATATTACATAATCTACTTTCTATTAGGTCCACGAACTAAGTTATGATTGTGATAGACCTAAATCTGTAAGGGAAACGTCATGATACTCTGATGAAAATGAGCCACACTACTTGGCTATCTGATGTGTATCTGTGTGCATATATATAAATGTCAGTAAATTATAGGCTAAACAAAATGTTTCAAGTTATCCTTTAAAATAATAATAATTATTACTGTTTTTACAAACCATTGTATTTAAACTTCCCATGGAAACTGCTCTTGACTAACTTTTTATGAGCACATAGGGATGGGTAACTTGTACCTGCTCTACTTAGGGGGATAATATGAATATAAATGATAGGGTAAAGTAGCTTTGAACTATTAGGGCATACTGTATAAATTCAAAGCATTGGATATTGCAGGGTTTGGGAAAAGATGAGAGCATTTACTACTGAGTTACTTAATTTGGGGCAATTACCAAAAAAATACTTTAATTTTACAAAACTTTGCAGTATTTGATACTGTTTATCTCCTGAGCCTTCTGGATACTAGTCCCAATGCTGCCATTTCTTTGGTCTCCTCATTTCTTTCTAACTACAGTTTTAAGGGTTTCTTCAAAGGTTCTCAGTGTTCCCTGCCCCCCCCACCCCTGGCTTTTCTCCTTCATATATTCTCCCTCGGATCTTTCATCTGTTCTCATAGTTTTAATTAATTAATTAATATGTCTCATAAACCCAGGACAGATCTCTCCTTCAGCTTCAGACTTCAGTGGGAGATGAGTGAGCACTGTCAACATGTGTAAAACTGAAACCATTCATTTTCTTCTGTAATCTGGTCCCTGCCTGTTCTGTGTTCTCATCTCATGGACTTCCTGTTTGGAATTTTATGCTGTAATAAGAATAGCTATTGGTTGAGCACTTATTTTTATGGCACAGGCATTGAGCACTTTACTTGTGTTGTCATATTTCATTTAACCACATCCCTGTGTGATGGATGTTATTATTAGCTCATTTTACTGATAAAATTCTGAGATGTTAAATAACATAGTCCAGGTCATATAGCTTGGAAGTGGCAAATCTCGGACTTGAATACAGGTCTAATACTAAGCTTGTGACAATCTATCAGATCGCACACAGTCCTTGTTATTTGTTACTAGAACAAACTTACTATACATCTTAAAATACTGCCAAGTGCTTTCCATCTCAGCCTTTCTAATTTGATATATAATTAATGACTGAGGGATAACTGTGATAAGAGTGAAGTGATCACTTTCAACCGCTGGGAAAGTCACATGATTAACTATTTGTTGATACTAGTTCCTAAGGTAGCAGTATATCAAGTTTACTTTAGACTGAAAGCGTAGTTCTGTTGTGTGGTGATTATGTGTGCGTCTAACAAACGTGTCCTCCTTTTGTTTAAGGCTGCTCTACTGAGGTGTACTCTTTTTTTTTTTAATATTTTATTTATTTATTTGACAGAGAGAAAGACAGTGAGAGAGGGAATATAAGCAGGGAAAGTGGGAGAGGGAGAAGCAGGCCTCCCACCAAGCAGGGAGCCCGATGTAGGGCTCGATCCCAGGATGCTGGGATCATGACCTGAGCTGAAGGCAGACACCCAATGACTGAGCCACCCAGGCACCCCCTGAGGTGAACTCTTAACCCCTAGCTTTAGCGACTCTACACCCTACCAGTTCTCCTCCCCCTCCTTGGTGTAGTATGTTCTCAGGCAGTGTTCTCAGTCTGGAATCTCTTCATCCTACCATGTATCTTTACCTTCCCCTTGCTTGGCAAACTTTTCTGCTTTAACAGCTTAGCTGAGTCATTGCCTTGTGTAAGAAGCTTCCCTGACCTTCTGTAACTCTAGGCTGGATAAAGTCCTCTTGCTCTGTATTACTTTAATATCTTGTATATATAGATGAGCATATTTAACTGTCATAGTGTCACAATGTACTAATATTAGTTCTTCTATTTATTATTATTGTCTCCTGCCACTATCATGTAAGTTTAGTAGGGAAGAATTTCTGTATCTGTTGTTTATTTTATACTAATATTTATGTTTTAGTCACTCTCATTAGAAGATGAGTACTCTGAGATAGAAAACCATGTCTCAGGTATTTTTGTGTCCATAAGGCCTATTGTCTGAACAAATGACTTGTTTTTATTGCTAGTATCAACTTCTCCAGACACTATAAACCTAAGAACACTGTATATATATATTTTTTTCAGTTGAAGGGTTAATGTATTTATTTGATCAGTAATCGTAAGGTTAAAAAAAGATACAGAGTGTCTTCCATCCTTCTTTTGTCATAGACACAGGGAACTGTTCCCAATCAGTGGTAATTTACCATATTTTAAATAGCTATAATGACATGTATATTTTAACATGTGTTAGAGTGTACATCTTCATTTTTTAAAGGGCATGGGATTTTGAGTGTTAGGTGAATGTTAACCTTTTAAATCCATTCTGTTCTGAAAGTATAAATTTAATGTTTTGCTAATCAGACATTGCAGTAATTCATGTGTGATTTTCATTTGTACTGTTAATGTTTATTCATTAAGACTTTAATTACCTCAAATTTTTAATTAAAGTCATGTTTTCAAGTATATGGTGTATGATATAACAAATTAACTACTTTCAAGATTGTCAAAGTAAAAAAGAAATCCAGAGAGACTTATTTTGTGCCATTCTCAGCATAATTACAATTTTCCAATGTGTTACTTTCATGTTTGAAGGACTTTTTTGTTTGAACCTATTATTCTATTAAAAAAGGAAAGTTTTTAAGGTAAAAAGCTAATACCCTTGATAGCAAGCTTTAAGAGCAGTATTTCAGAATGTGTAATAGCAATTATTTAGAATATTTTTTTAGCTGGAATCTTGACAAGAATGGAGAGAAAACAGAAGATGCAACCTGTGTAATAGAGAATGAGAGGCCATTTCCTTAAAAAAAGTCTATTTGAAGTTTTTCACTTTGGCTCATAAGGCATAAGAAAACATCAGTTCTGTGATATTCCTAGGAACTGCTGACCTAGTTGCAGTTGGTCTTCGTTGACTTCTAGAGTAGGTATGGTTGCCTGCCATCTCTTCCTGTGGCTGCCTGTGCTTTCCCATGAAAACAGTAATCACACATACCTACCTAACACCTGTTTTCTTGCTCTCAGGTAGGCTAGGAATTGTGGATGTTTTGTTTGCTGCTGTATACAGGTGTTTAATAAATATTTATAGGATAAAGGAATCAAATAAGCATAATGTGGGCATTTTGTTCTCCAGTAGTAATTGTTTTGGTTCGTGGTCATGTTTGAAGCATGGTAGATCTTTAAATACATTATAAATTTTCAAACGGCAATTGAATTAGTTTTAATATTATTTTAATCTAATTCATTGTATATCTAGTAATTTGAGTTACCTAAAATATTATATAAATGCTACATTATCCATTTCTTTTGGATAGACATTTACTATATTTTGCTTGGGAAATTATTTTGCACTTAAATCTTTTTTTTTTTTTAAGATTTTATTTATTTGAGAGAGAGAGAGCGAGCTAGCGCACAAGCAGGAGAGTAGCAGAGGGAGAGGGAGATACAGGCTTCCTGCTGAGCAGGGACCCTGATTCAGGGCTTAATCCCAGGACCCCAGGATGATGATCTGAGCCAAAGGCAGATGCTTAACCAACTGAGCCACCCAGGCACCACATAATTTGTACTTAAATCTTATTTGATATTTAGTAGTTGTGAATTCTTCAAACAAAATAATAATGTTATACTCCAGAATATTGCACTGCTTCCTTAAGAAATAAACTCATATTTTTCACAGTTGATAATGCAGGTGTAATTTCTACATGCGTAGAAGTATCCAAAACTCACATACTATCTCAGCTCCTTAAATTCGTAATCTATCACTGTTCTCTTTGGCATTCCCACTGACCCTCCACTGGCTGACTAGGGTTGGGGTATGGCGATGCTGCTAATTGTGGCTTACTTTATTTTTGCACTGATTCAAGCTTAGATATACTTCCATTTATTCCCCATGGTGGGTAGAGACAGTTAAAACTTTTAGAAGACTGTGGCTCCTGGATGAAAAAAGAAATTAATATGGAGAGTAAATCAACTTCATTCACAAAAACCAAAGTCCTCACCTACGAGGCCGTCCATGATCTGGCCTCTGATGTATTTCTGACTCCCGTTCTTTCCTGCTCCATTCTCCCTAGGTTTTACCACATTGGCATGCATGCTGATAGTAGAAAATTCCTGCGTGCCTTTGCCCTAGATATTCTCTCTTGACTCAGATATTTGCACGACTAACTCCTTCCTTCAAAGCCTTGCTTTGATTTTACCTTCTCAGTGAGACTTGCCCATCTCACCAGACATAAAACTGCAACCCAGCTCCCATCCCTACTGCTGCCTCCCTCTAGCCAGCTTTACTGTATATTCTTTTTTCATAGTATGTAACCATCTTCCAACATAGTTATAATGTACTTAGTTCTTATATTTATTAATGTATTATTTATAATATTATAAATAAGTATATATTGATTCCTGCCAGCTAACATGTATGTTTAGTAAGGGAAGAATTTCTGTATCTGTTTTTGTTTGTTTTCTTGTTGTAGTAGTTACTTTAATAAACAGGCCTATCTTAAGTACCTAGAACACTGGTGTCTAGTATACAGAAGATGATCAGTAACTGTTTGTTTAATAAATTACCAGTTTGGTTTTTGCAAGACCAAGTTTATTTTTCCTCAGTGTATGACCCATAACTGGACTGCCTTACACCTTCAACTCTGTCCTTTGTTTTTGTTATATGGATCCTTCGACTACATCTGGAATAAAACAAAAACAAAGAGATCCAAGATCCAAGAGAGTCAGAGCTAGAGAGAAAAAAGAAGACCCCTTCTTAACATCTAAGTTTTGTGGTTTGTTTTTTTTAAACCCTTTTTGGGATGATTGTTAGTGTAGAATGACTTGGCAGAAACCCATAAGAATGTGACCCCCTGGCCTTAACATGACACCCATGTTATGCTGTGGCTTTCTCTCTCTATTCCCAAATCTATGGTTTTAATGAATGAATGGTCTTACCTCTTATATCTATGATGGCTCAGCCTGAAACAGAAATGAGCTCTAGTGGGGGACTGTATTGCCAAGATAATAGGACTGTTATAATAGGTTTGTTCCTTTATACCTATCCCCTGTTTAAGAAATTTCTAGGTTTTAATTGATTTAGGTTCTGGTTCTGACTCTGTAAGCGACTCATTGTCTTACAACTCTGGGCTTATGTTTCTTCAACTGTAAAATTGAACTAGACTTTTTTTTTCCCCTGATTATGTGAAGTTTAGCTATATCATCAAAAAGATTTTAAGTTTTATAATTGTAGGAACCCTCTTTCAAAATATGTTAGCACTTAAGTTAATAATCATGTTATTAAAGTGTATTTAAGATTTATACTTGATGAGGTGCTAGATATCTAAAAACAGAGGTGAGCACACCAGTAGTGCCTAGAACCTAACAATAATTGTTTTCTTATGTATTTCACAAGAAAAAACAGATTCGTGATAATTCTTAGAATTCGGTTAACTAGAAAATTGAATCTTTAGCCATGATAAATAACTCATGTTAGAATCCTTCTCTCTTCATTCTTTCTCTTCTCCTATTCTTTCTCTACCTTTTGCCCAATCTCTTGTACAGTTTTCTTTTCTGTTTTTTCTTTTATGCCGATAGAACTGAAGGATGACGCTTTAAAGGTATTTCTTGGGGCGCCTGATTGGCTCAGTGGGTTAAAGCCTCTGCCTTCCGCTCAGGTCATGGTCCCAGAGTCCTGGGATCAAGCCCCGCATAGGGCTCTCTGCTCGGCAGGGAGCCTGCTTCCTTTCCTCTCTCTCTGCCTGCCTCTCTGCCTACTTGTGATCTCTGTCAAATAAATAAATAAAATCTTTAATAAAGTAAAATAAAATAAAATAAAGGTATTTCTCAAGAATTTTGCTTTTGGAATCTATTCTGTTCATTATTGAACTGCTTGGGGTCCAGCAGATTATCTTATACATGGTAGATGCTCCTTAAATGTTTCTTGAATGAATGAATTTACTTTTATTTTTCTCTAATATTGAATTAATTCAGAAAGTGATTTTTAAATTTTTATTATTTTAAGAAAGGTGACTCTTGTGATGGTGGGACTTGATAATGCTGGTAAAACGGCAACGGCAAAGGGAATCCAAGGAGGTAAGCAGAAAATATGTATTATTAAACTATTATGAATTATTTATTTATGTAAATTGCTTTATTACATATTCATTTGGTATAGATTGTATATACTCCCTTACTTTAAATTCTTAGTATGCTTGTGGCTAGTATGGTGAATAGACTCTAGTTTAAGAGTACCAGCCTGTTAACATGTTTCAGATTTGAGTAAGTGCAGAGATGCAGAGGATCCTTGAGGTCTTTGATCAGGTAAATGGGATCACATCTGTCTTCTCAGCACTAGAGGGAAAAAGCAAAAAAAGGACATGTCCTGCCTTGAAGGATACCCATCTTCCACTTAACATTCTCTTGGCCAGAATTTAGGCACAAGGCTAAAGATGAAAGAAAGGGCGATAGAAATATAATTAGCTAGCACAACTCTCTTTGTATGTCTTGATTTTTTAAAAAATATGATATATGACTTTTATAGTTATGATAAAATTATGGCCTTTTTCTTATCAAATGGTTTTATGTCATTTATATTACATTTCATTTGTTGTATTTATTTAGTTAGTCTTAATTTAATACTGTATACTACAATATAGAAGTAACTATGCTGGTGAGTTTGTTGTACACCCAGAAGATGTGGCCAAGCATCTTATGGGTATGAATTGGGAAAAAAACTTAACATATATTTGTTGCTGAAAAAGGATGTTGCAACAAGATATGGATACCAAATAGTCAGGGGGGCTCTTATTTATGGGAGTTTATGAAAGAAAATTAACACTTTGCGAAACTTGCTGTTGGAGGAAAATGTTTTGTCACTGTATATTCTACTATATAACATTAGATGTAAATTATATATTTTTGTCTTTGGATTCTTGAAGTCCTTTTTTGTGTACCCTTCATGCTGTCTCCTAGGTTATATCCTCACAGAGTACTCATTGTCATCATCTAAACTAGGGGTGGCAAACTTCTTTTGTAAAGAGCCAGATAGTAAATATTTTACACTTTGAGGGTCATGCATTCTTTTTCCCAGCTATACAACCATGACATAGTATGAAAGCAGTCATAGCTAATATATAAACAAATAAGCATGGCCATGTTCCAATGAAACTTTGTTATGGACACTAAAATTTGATGTATTATGAAATACTGTCTTTTTTATTTTTTTGTAATTACTTAAAGATAGAAAACAAAATCTTTTCTTGAGAGCCATATAAAAGTAGATAGTGAGCCAGATTTGGCCTTCAGACTGTGACTCCTCATCTAAGCATCTTTACTTCTTCCATTTCTTCAGTCTTACATTCAAGGGAGAAGAATCTAAGAATCAGACTGTCTACTTTGTTGTGTGTACTAAAACATCCTCTTTCCATTAGGATCATTCTCTTCTGATTTTCATCTCTGTGTTTCTATGAGTTTCTTTTTCTGAGTTTAGGAAATACTCAGGTTGTTATATCATGAACAGAAAGTCAAGGCTGTCTTCAACGTTGAGCTTGTTCTTCATCTTGTTTATTCTTCAGCCTACTCTCATGACTGATTTCTTACCTTTTCTTTTTTTAAGCTTCCAATTATATAGAACTATATGAAGTTTTCCAATGGAGCTTTTCATGCCTTTGTATTTGTTTATGCTATTCCCACTTGTCTTTTTTTTTTTTTTTTTTTTTTTTTTTTTTTTTTTTTTTTTTTTTTTTTTTTTTTTTTCCCTTTTTTTTTTTTTTTTTTTTTTTTTAAGATTTTATTTATTTCTCTGACAGAGAGAGTGAGAGAGCACTAGCAGGGTGGACAATGGGGAGAGAGAGGAAGAAGCAGACTCCCTGCCTGAGCAGGGAGCCAGATGCGGGGCTCGATCCCAGGACCGTGGGATCATGACCTGAGCCGAAGGCAGATGCCTAACCATCTGAGCCACCCAGGCGCCCCTCCCACTTCTCTTATTAGAGAGAATATCTGCTTATCTTTAAAGCAGAGTATCTATATATTTCTAAAGGTGGATTTTTGTTATATAGTCTCGTTCTTCATGAAGTCTTTTCTACCTCCTGCTACCGTTAGCCATTACCACCACCATCAGTAGATTTGACTGCTTCCTGTGCTTTGGTCTGTACTTACTTATATCCACTTGTATCACTATTTAAATTACTCCTTCATTCATGCATCTCTTACTCATTCTGGTGTCCCAGTTCAGCCATGCCTGATGTGTAATAGGTAACCTTCTTCCAACATTTTTGCCATGGCTTCTACTCTTCAGCTTTTTTCTGGTTTGTCTCTGTTTCTTTTCTTTTCTTCTTCTTCTTCTTTTTTCCTCATTTCTTTTGAGATATATCTGCTTCTTTTCTAAGTGCAATGTCTAAATCCATACCCTCAGTATCTTTCATCTAGAATGGGATAGCTTCCTAATCAGAGAGTACTTTTCTTACCTTGACCTTTGCTTTTTCAATCAACTTCCCTTCTTCATAGCTATCAAAGTGATTGTATTAGTTGGATGTAGGTTCAGTTGTCCTAACAGAGACCTAAAATAACAGTGGCTTAACAAAATAGAATTTTATTTCTCATAATAGTGCACACAAAAGTAGTGTAGGCCTACCATAATAGCCCTATGGTGGTAGAGACTCAAGTTCCTTCTCCTTTATTTATTTATTTATTTATTTATTTATTTATTTTTGCCATTTATAGTGTTCTCCCTTGCCTATCTAGTCCAAGGTGCCTCACTGCTGTGCATCTTAGCAGGAAGGAAGAAGTAACGGGGAAGGGAGGCCATTTTCTTTTCTTTTAAGGGCATGAACTAGAAGCTGCCATATCAGTTCAGTTCAATGCCATTGACTAGAACTGGTGGTATTCTGGAGCTGGCTCCTACTTGCTCTTTTGGCTTATATCAGCTATCTAGAGCCAGTTAGGTACATCTCTTCCCAATTATGTGTTCAGGTACCTCACACTAGTTTGAAATTGGCCATAGTGGGAATATTCATACCATGGAAAATGACAAACAGTACGTATCAAATTTCCCCAAAAGTGGTTAAACATTTAACTCTACACCACTAGCTCACTATCTAGAGTATGCTTTAATAGCCATCCCTCGCTACCACAGAGATTGGGGATTGTAGTCTTTATCCTAAATAGGTATGTGCTCAGCTAAAAAATCCAGGATTTTCTTGACTATCCAGTGCTGTTTCCTAATAGTTTCCAAGAAATGATTATTATTTGGGTGGCAAAATTTTTCTTTGTGTAAATCGATCCCTAGTTTTGTTGGATATTAACGTATCTTCATTATGTTATAGGTATTTATGTTTCTACTTTCCTCCTCTATGTAAGAGCTCTGTAAGATCAGAAGATGGATCTTATTATTGTGTATGTAGGACACTGCATAGTGCTTAGCATACAATAGGTCCTCAATAAATAAGTTATTGATTATATATTTTCACTTTCTCTTGGGCTTTCTAGAGGTTGTCTTAACATGTATACTTTACTGAAATTCTCAGGACTGGGGCCCATTTGTCTCTGTACCTCTGGTTCTTGTATGATACCTGATCTATAATAGACCCTCAGTAAATGGCTACTAGCATGAATGGATGGATAAGTATATAGAAGGACGAAAGGAAGGATGTTAAGGACAGTAGCTTTAGCTGTCATGGCAGTCTGGTGTTATAATATTGAGCCACTGTATACTTTGTGCTAAGTACTAAGGATACAAAGTACGTCCTAGATATTGAGAAGGTACAGGCTATTGTGAGGACCAGCAAGAAGACAGAATATTATGATAGAATGTGTAGGTGATACTGCAAGTAGAATGAAATCGTTAGAAAGGATTTATAGGGAAGTTGTATCTAGAACATTTAGTCTTCAGTCTTGAAACACGGAATCATAAATATCCAGAGGAGAGGATAGAGAAGTCAGGGAGGAAAGGCATTTAATGTCTTAACCTGGATTTGAATCCTGGCTCTGCCTACCATGTAACCTTGGAAAAATTACCTAATCTGAATTGGTTTTCTGGGAATGTTGCCATCATTTTATCTGCATTGCTCTCCTTTGTTTGGAATGTTCTTCTGCCTTCTTTATTATAATTATGTAGTTTTTAATACTTCATTTTCTTTTTCATGGCCTTTCTGAAGCCTTTGTATACCATAGCTTCTGCCGCCCTCCTCTTTAGTATTTTCCTCCCGAATGCCTGTGGTCTTAGTTTGGGCTGCTGTACCCATATCTTAGACTGGGTGGCTTAAACAAGTTGTTTCTTACAGTTCTGGAGGTTGAAAGTTGTGAATTTGGAGTGCCAGTATGGTTGGGTTCTTGATGCGGTTCCTCTTCCTGATTTAAGCAACCATCTTCTTGCTACAACCTCATGTGGTGCAGAGAGACAGAAAACAAGCTCTCCTGTGTCTTCCTGTAAGTGTACTAATTCCATTATAGGAGCTGCACCCTCATGACCTCACCGAAAGCTAATAATCTCCCAAAGCCTCCACCTCCAGATACCATCTCACTGGGGATTAGGATTTCAACACAGGCTTTTGCAGGGGGAGGGGAGCACAAGGACACAGGACACAGACAAGTAATCTGTAACATCCTCACATTATCCTCTTGAGTTTTTTCCTAGAAATATTGGTTCCTGTGTTATTTCAATTAATATGTATCTGTCTATATTGTACTGTATGTTCTTTGAGGACAGCAACCCTATCTTATTCATCTTTATAACCTAATGCATAACAGAGTTCTGTACTGAGTAGTTGTCTGTACGTGTTAGTTTTCTTATCCCTGTTCCAGCATTGTTAATTTATTTTCATTGATAATTTTCTGGGAATACTTCTCAAATCATGCTCAAAGACAGCTGCCTATTTTAACTAAGGAAACCAGTTCTAGCCTGGACTAGATCCATATTTTTTTTTATAATTTTTTTTTAGATTTTATTTATTTATTTGAGAGACAGAGATCACAAGTAGGCAAGAGAGACAGGCAGGGAGAGAGAGAGGAAGCAGGCTCTCCGTGGAGCAGAGAGCCCAATGTGGGGCTCGATCCCAGGACCCTGGGATCATGACCTGAGCCAAAAGCAGAGGCTTTAACCCACTGAGCCACCCAGGCACCCCTAGATCCATTTTTAAATGTCTAGTGTAATCCTGTTTTGGGAGTATCATTCTGCTTATATTTCTTCTAAACTTTTTTCTCCTAGATAATGAAGGTCTTAGAAAAATGTGACTTGTAATGTCTCTTTTAACTCTGTAGGGAGCTGTTTAAACTGCGCTAAGGTACTTGCTGCCTGGGAGTAGTACCCTGCAAATCTGTTTCCCAGTCACACCTAAATCTAGCAGCAAATGCCTTTCAAATTTATCTTTGTAATAGCAAATGTTTTGCTGAATATAGGAATGATAAGACCATCTACACCAGCATTATTCAGTAGAACTTTCTGCAGTGATAGGAATGTTCTATATGACCTCTGTCTAGTAGTAGGGTGGGCCACTAACCAATGTGGCTTCAAGCACTTTAAATGTAGATAGTACACCTGAAGAATTGAAATTTAATTTAATTTTAATTGATTTTAATTTAAAAAGCCTCATGTAGTTTGGGACCATTGTATTGCCCCAGGTATAAACAAAGTCCAATAGAGTACTGTTTGTTGTGAATTCTGGTGATGAAGAGAGAGTGAAAGAGATAAACGTGAAGTTTTCTTCATAGCCATTGAGTCATCAGGTTCTGTTAGTCTTTCTTGAGTTCTGTGTTTCCATTCTTTATTTTCATATCTGTCTGAAATGTGGCCATCACTCTCATTTCTAGCCAGTTCTAGAGACTTTGCAAAGAAGTTTCTTTTTTTTTTTTTTTTTTTTAAAGATTTTATTTATTTGTCAGAGAGAGAGAAGGAGAATGAGGGAGCACAGGCAGACAGAGGCAGAGGGAGAAGCAGGCTCCCTGCTGAGCAAGGAGCCCGATGTGGGACTCGATCCCAGGACGCTGGGATCATGACCTGAGCCGAAGGCAGCCGCTTAACCAACTGAGCCACCCAGGCGTCCCTGCAAAGAAGTTTCTTAATAAAGCACTACTTTAGTCACCTTAATTATATTACTGCTCTACTGACATACCTTCCCTAGCTCCCAGTTCTCTCCAGAACCCTCTTCATTTTGCATTCACGATCTTAAGGGTTTGCTCCAACTACAACATTCAATTTGTTTGTACTTTCTTGCCTTTGCTATTTCTTCTGTTACTTAGATCATTCTTAACCTAGCTTTAAGGTCTAAGTCTCAGCTCCCAGTTCAAGTCTTCTTGAACCTTAGTTGTCTTTTTAATCTTATTACCATTCCTTGGCAGTTATGTACACCCTGTACTTCTTTTGTGTTGTCATATATAGAAGTACAGAAAATTTTAATTTTTAATTTATGAGAACATCCAAAGCATGTTCCTGTAGAAATAATGAAATCTACTCTATATCTCAAGCTGTCCTGAAAAGTTTCTTTATTCCAATTATAGCTTTAATTCAGTAATTAAAGAAGTACGGTCTACTCCTCATAGCTTCTCCCATTTTTTGGTTCTTCTCAACTATTCTCTAAATACTCAGTTTTTCTTTATAACTTCACAGAGGTTGCAGTGGTCTCTGGGGATGGCTGTGGTGTTGAAGGTTGAAATTTTTATTACTTGTAATTTAAGAGAGACAATAGCCTCAAAGGCAAGAGTTCATTCATTTACTCATTCTACAGGTATTTATTGGTTACCTGTTACATGGTAGGCATTATTCTAGGAGCCAGGGTTATGTCAATATAAAACAAATAAACAAAGAAGAAATTTTTATCTGCATGGAGCATAATTCTAGTTGGATATTTTATAATATCTACCCTTCCGCCAAACCAGTATACTTAGATATAAAGCTTAATGTGTAAGCAAATAATAAATATTCCATTTAGTACTAAATTATAATGAAAACCGCTTTTTATGTCATTTAAGTTGTGAAGTTAAATTGATGTTATTAATTTAAAGTCTAAAGATTGTTTCTTTTGTATCATTTGAAACAGAGTATCCTGAAGATGTAGCTCCTACTGTTGGCTTTTCCAAAATTGACCTTAGACAAGGAAAGTTTGAAGTCACCATTTTTGACTTGGGAGGTGGAAAAAGAATTCGGGGAATCTGGAAGAATTACTATGCTGAGTCCTATGGGGTAATATTTGTTGTGGATTCCAGTGATGAAGAGAGAATGGAAGAGACAAAAGAGACAATGTCAGAAGTGCTAAGACATCCTAGAATATCGGGAAAGCCTATACTGGTGTAAGTAACGTTGCTGTCATAATGTCACATCCTAATATAATAAAATGTGGTTAACTGGGGATTGTTCATATAGTGAGGCCTTCTTTTGGTCTCCTTAGTAATTAAGGATTGAGGCTGTGTTATTAAGAGTTACACTTAGATCTTCTGGGTATTCAAATATAAACTCTGTTTTATTTGATGACTTACTTTTTATAAGATGCTGCATTTTGAAATGACCTATTAACAAGGTTCTAGGATATTTTTACATTTTTTCCCCTCTTAATAATTTCTGTTTTGTGTTTGTCTTTTTCTTGAAGACTATTCTTTTTTTTTAAGATTTTATTTATTTATTTGACAGACAGAGATTACAAGTAGGCAGAGAGGCAGGCAGAGAGAGAGGAGGAAGCAGGCTCCCCGCTGAGCAGAGAGCCCGATGTGGGGCTCGATCCCAGGACCCTGGGATCATGACCTGAGCTGAAGGCAGAGACTTTAACCCACTGAGCCACCCAGGTGCCCCTGATTTCTAAATTTTTATTCCTATATTTTCAAATTGAATGTGTGATCTGTGTTGTTATCAGCTTAGTCATGTGCTTATATCATTTTGTTCAGCTCCTAAACATATTTTAAAAAGTGACCTACCGCCTTTCTGCACAGTAAACACCAGATGGTGCTATAAGACATAGAAAAATGAAAGTCCTTTAAATTGCTCTTAAAATCAGAGTGAACTGAATGTGGGCCATTGCCTTCTTGTCCCTTTTTCCTCATGCCTGTTTCATTACTGAGGATTAAAAACAATCAACCAGCTTATCATGCGGCTAAATGAGAAATTGTAAGCAGAGTTTCTCAGTGGTCCTCAGGAGTAAATGAACATTTTAAAATGAGGCAGTTTAGAAGCTTTCATTACACAAAGTAAGACTTTATGGCATCGTTTATTAGTACAGATCCTATGGCTTAATTTTTATTTATTGAACCAATTGGTGAAGTTATTTGATTTGTATAATCAATTCTCACCTTTATTGAATCTGAAGGAAAGTTTAATAGACATATGTATGAAGAATGAACTGTGTTGAACCCCATAGGCTAAGATTCTCTACACATTTAAGCAAAGAACCAGTGACTTCTAAAGTAAAAAGTGTTAATGACTGAGATGACTCATGCTCATGTGTAAAATAATTGTGTGTTCATTTTTAACCTAATGGTCATTTATTTAATTTATTCTTTCATTCGTTCATTCATGTGTTAATTCAGCAATATTTATTGTGCATCCACTATGTGCTAGGCATTGTTCTGGTGATGGGGATACATTTGGGTACAAAAACAGTATAAATCCATGTATGATCTCAGAAGCTTGCATTCAAGGGGGTGGCACACACAATAAATGTAATAAATAAGTTATATCATACATTAGGTGATAAGAATATTGAAAAATGCAGGTAAAATATCCAGGATCCTATCGTGGTGGTATGGCAGTGGTATGTTACTCTTATAATTAGGATAATCACAGTAGGTTTTTTGTTGGTTTTTTTTTTTAAGATTCTGTTTATTTGAGAGAGCAAGAATGAGAGAGAGAGCATGAGAGGGGGAAGGGTCAGAGGGAGAAGCAGACTTCCCGCTAAGCAGGGAGACCGATGTGGGACTCTATCCCGGCACTCAAAGATCATGACCTGAGCCAAAGGCCCAACCAACTGAGCCACCCAGATGCCCATCACAGTTGGTTCTGAGGAGATGACACTTGAGGCAAGAGAGGCAGTCATCTAGATGTATGTGGAAAAGCTGCGAGGCAGGAGTGTGCAGTTCCTAAGTGACTACAGTTAGCACTGACTAATCAAATAACGGTCAGCAAGAGACCTGCTGTCTGTTCTCTCATTTCTCTCACCCAGTAGATTTTCAGAATAGAGGGTGAAAAACTCTGGAAGATCACTGACTGGGGGTTGCCTCACCATTATAATTTTGTACTCAGGGCAATCTCACAAAGACATGAGAATTAATAATGGATACTATAATTTGCCTCTGAAGTATAGTATGGTTCCCCATTTGACCAGTTTTTTCCAGGGGTATTTTCAACCAAAGATTTTTTTTTTAATAAAGGTAAACTGCTTTTTGAAATGAGTGTGCTTCAAAAATATACAAAATGTACAAGAAGTATACATTCTTAATAAATAAACATGTAGGTAAGAGTGAGTTAAAAAATGTTGGATCAACCACACGAGCCAATCACTACTAACATTTTGATGCATTTCCTACACACATTTTTGCAAAATCTGTAATGTATACAGTTGCATATAATATATAAAATTTTGTATCCCATCTTTTCTTACTTTAAAAAATATGTATATATATTTTATTTGTTTGTTTTTAAGTAAACTGTCATGATCCTGAGATCAGAAGTCACATGCTCTTCTAACTGAGCCAGCCGGGGCCCCTGTAATTTTTTTTATAAGTTTCTAAACCCCTCTTAAATACCTATACAAAATCTATATTTGGGAATTCTCCTGTTTACCTTTTTCTCTCTGACCGACAAGTAGTTTCTCTTATTGATGTTACTGTCTTAATATCCTTTGAGTCTCTACTTCTCTGTAATCGATCTGCCTTCTGCACTTCTCCCCTGTGTTTCTGAGAGCAACATTCTCCTAAGCAGTCTCCCTGCATTCTTGCCCATCTAAATTGCTAGCAGGCGCCTTTTTCTTTATTTGATGTTTTTTAAATTTATAGAATTTGATATTTTACAAGAAAATTTGATGTTTTACAAAACCGGTACATGCTTTAACAAGTGAAATAATGTGGAATATATAAAGACTATGAGAGCTCTTAAAATACACTCTTGGATAATAAGTGGGAATGACCTCTGGCAGAACCCTGCTAAGCTTAGTGCTAGGACCTGGTGGGTTGTGGAGACAGAGAAGGAGGGTACCTGAATCAGGAGGCAGGCTACAGTGTCCCTTCTTGCACTTAGCTGCTTCCTTCTAGCCCATAAACATCGGGACCTACCATGGGCAAAATTCAGTGACAACTTCTAGTTTCTTCTCTTTATCCCTGTCTGAGCTTAAACTATCTGATTTAGGACCTACAGGGCCCCTCAGAACTCACTTCAGTACCTAGAAAACTTTCCCTTTCTACCCTATAATGATGAACAAACAGCAAACAATATAAAACCTTTGAGAAAATTCAGCCATTCAACAGAAATAAACCTGGAAAATTAGAATATTATTTATAATCACAAAATTACAAATTGAGGGAGCCAGGATTCATTCACGCTATGGGAAGCAAAGTTAGATGATCACAGTAGCTGGTGCTGGGCAGTCTCTGTCCTGGCCTGACTTGCCTTTGCACACAAGCCTGACAGCAGGTGTCATTGAAAATGAAGCCTCCGCCAAATTTCACTTCATGTCAGACTTGAGGGCTCTCTTGAAAGGTCAGAATCATAGAACATCACCGGTCTTCTGTGTTTTATTAGCTCAGAAATTCTATTTTACTGTTCCATAGCTTTTACTACTTAATGAGTATAATATTTTGATTAAAATCTCTGAAATAGTGGTGAAAAGTTGAAAAACCATGGATTTAGAGAGAAGATGGAGAGTCTGGAACCTGGATTCTAAGAGCTGATATGAATTTGTTTATGACCCTGGCAAATCACTCTACTTCTTTGGGCTTAGTGGCTAAATGCCTCTTCTATATTAAAAGTAGCTGTAAAATATTGTAATTCTGCTTTTATATTCAGCTGCTATAATCATGTGAACCATACTGTAGGGTATTGTAAGAATCCATTTCAGTAAAAAAGTAAAAGTGATTAAAGAGAGTCAAAATAGATGCTATTCAAATGTTCTGCTCTGTACCATGTTAACCTGTTTATTTACCTAGAGTTTTCCTTTTACTCTTTTGCTATAATAGAGAATTACCTTATACTCTGATAAGGTATGAATTATATTATCTGCCCTTATGTACTTCCTCCATACTCTTCCTTTAACAATTTATAACTTAATTTTTTAAAAACTAAGATTAGATACTCTGGACAGATAAAGACCTCTCCAATAGAAAAAATAAATAACTTTTGGAGTTGTATCAATAGCACTAGAATCAACATAATCCCTAATTTCTTTTTTAGTTGAAATATAGTTGATATATAATATTAGTTTCAGGTGTACAATGTAGTGATTTATACATTACAAAATGCTCACCATGGTAAGTGTATTTACCACCTGTTACCATACAGTTATTACAATATTATTGACTCTATTCTTAATGCTGTACTTTTCCTTCCCATGACTTATTTTATAGCTGGAAGTTTTACCTATTTCACAACCTCCCCAGCCCTCTCCCAGCAGTTAGCTCAACACCTACCAAGAAATTCTTCATAAATAATATAATATAAGGCCCTATTTGTTGATTACTTGTGGAAGAAACTGAGCTGAAGCTTTCCTTTTTTATGGCTGAATCTCCTAATACTTAAAACTGGGATAACTCTGGAGATCCAAGGGTAAAATTTCCTCCCAGGATAATTGTTAGCACATTTGAACTCTTGGAATGATGCCACTTTCTATTACATACTGTTTTTCTGTGGAATTCTATGACCTAACTTTGGACCAAACATTGCAAATTAGATGCTTTGCAACAAAAGTAATATAGAGAAGTTTCACTCAGGGATGAAAACGTAATATCTCTGATATGATCTACTAGGTGTTATGAACATTTGAATAAAAAAGCATTTTTTGACCCAGAGGTCTTTGCACCTATGATGGCCTCCCAGAACCCTCTTAAATCACATACATGATCCTGAGTGCATGTGCATTTTTCCTTGGGAGCAGATCCTAGCTCTCATCAAATTCCTAAAGGATTTCATGACCAAAAAGGTTAAAAACCATGCATATTTCTTTGAGTCCTATTTATTGTAAGTGCTGAGAAGTTAACTAAAGTTACATATTATCCTGTCATTAGATTTTGAGGAAAATGCACTTTTACCAAGTTAGACCTTTAAATATTAAATAGGAGAACCTGGGCCCTTTTGAGATTGCTAGAAACTCTCTAAGTATGCAAATATGGACTGCCTGTCATTTAATCCTGTGGTCCTTAGATGTAGTGGTGAGTCCTTTAACTTACTATTTTTACCATCTGAAAACCCTACTCACCCTATGTATAGGGCCCGCTGGCTTAAGATTTCTCTTTTTGCAGTGGAACCTTACCAGGCTGTTATCTTCATCAACCTTATTTAGTTATATTGTTGATTCACCTCCAGACTTCCTTACTAAAGTCTTCCTTTTGTCTCTACTGGCATCAACTTCACTCTTTGCAGCTGTAGTTCATAGTGAAGCTTCTCAGCTGGTTAACTTCCTGGATAATTTATGCATAAGAAACCTTCAGAAGTTGCCATCCTTCCCTTCCCCACCTGAATACACTTTATGTAAAAACAATACAACAAAGAAAAACCTGTTGGTAGTGTTGTTAGCAAGGTGTTTTTTGGGGACCATCTGCATCAGCATCAGCCCAGACCTTTTAAATTTTTGAGGGTGTGGCCAGGGAATGCTTCTGGGTTTTTTTCCCCAGGTTCTCCAGATCATTCTGATGCACAGCAAAAGTTGAGGGCTACTGGTGTAGGGGAAAGTGGGCTTTGGAGTCAGACAGGCCTTGGGCAGCTTACTTGTTCTTTCTGAGCATCCATGTCTACACTTGTAAATAAGAATTTTAGTATCTGTGTTGTCATATGAGTTTCAAATGATGTGTTTAAAGGAGCTAATGCAGTGCTTTATTAATGTTCTGTAAATGTGATGATGGGTATGAATAGTTATTGTTGATGATACGCTGTGCCTGGATGGAGATGGTTTAGGAGAGCAAGTTTTAAAGTGTCTCATCATATGAATTCAGGCAACGTGAAGCTTTTGATTACAGAAAATGATATAATTTAGTAGGTGAGAATATGAGCCCAAGTGCTCATAGTAATTTTACCAGTAGATTTCCTAATATTGTACCTCTAACACTTAGTTTTTTTCTCTTTAAGGTAATAATTTAAATGGAAATAAAAATTACTTTTAGTGTCTGCTGAGTATGTGAATAAAATATATATGAAATGTTCAACTAATTAAGTATCCTGTTGTTTTGTTGCTTAGGTTAGGGTTTTTCTTTTTTTTTTTTTTTAAGATTTTATTTACTTGAGGGCGCCTCGGTGGCTCAGTGGGTTAAGCTTCTGCTTTCAGCTCAGGTCATGATCTCAGGGTCCTGGGATTGAGGCCCGCATTGCACTTCTCTGCTCAGCAGGGAGCCTGCATCCCCTTCTCTATGCCTGCCTCCCTGCCTACTTGTGATCTCTCTCTCTCTGTCCAATAAGTAAATAAAATCTTAAAAAAAATATTTTATTTATTTGAGATAGGGAAAGAGAGCATGAGCAGGGGAGAGTGGCAGAGGGAGAGGGAGAAACAGACTCACTGTTGACCAGAGAACCCAATATGCGGCTCCATCCCAGGACCCTGAGATCATGCCCTGAGCTGAAGACAGACACTTTAACCGACTGAGCCATTCAGGGGTCCGTCTTTCTTCCTTCCTTCCTTCTTTCCTTTTCCTCCCTTCCTTCCTTCCTTCCTTCCTTTCTGATTTTTAAATACTCTCTACACCCAACATAGGGCTTGAATTCACAACCCCAAGATCAAGAGTCACATGCTCTGCCAACTGAGCCAGCCAACCAGGTGCCCTAGAGTGATTCTGATTAGTTTTAAAATGTAACAATGAAAATTATATGTGATACATGTGATGTATCACATATAATTGCTTTGCTATGAATCTTTCTGTGCTTTAAGTCTTGCTTTAAAAGCACTATGTGCAGATATAAATACTAATAGAAATTTACTATTTTACAAATCATCTGGACATAATTATGCCAGTGAATAGTAAATAATACTTAATATTCTCAATAAACAGTTTAGGAACAATTATAAACAAGTGTCAGTAAGGTACTAGATAAAAGGTTATAGTGAAAGTTTAGAAGGGACAGAAGAAATTTATCGCCACCTGATTAGAATTGTTTAAGCAGTTGTCACTTACTGACACTCATTTTGTTAAGGCATTGAAAGTTAACAAAAATATATACTAGAACTTGATGCCTGAACAGAAATGTTGAGATCACTGATCTCATTTTCAGTAGTTAACCTGTGAGTTTTAAGTTAACTAACTATACTATTTTTAGTTTAATAAGTGAAGGCTTGCTTTGTCACTGACTTTAGAAGTTTCTGATGTTATAGCAGGTAAGGGCTATAGAGGAAAATCATGATTCAGTAGTGATGAAAAGTATGTGAAGATCTATAAAATGAAAAAAGACCCTGAAACATGGGACATCTTCATTCAAACTGGAAAAAATGTCTAAAATAGCTTCTTTATTTTGAGCCACAGCATGGACAACACCAACAACATAATACCTTACAGGGATTTCTTTTTTTGTATCTTATAGCTAGTCCAAATTTCTCCTTGGTAGTGTTAACATATTCTTTTGTACCGTTCACTATCATTTCAATATTGTTGATGCTTTCTCCTTGTTCCTCTACTAAAAGAGATATCTGAATGAAAAGGTCCCTTAAATCCTTTATTTGGTTCTCCAAATTAACAAGTTCCTTGTGTCTCTGTTCTATCTCTGAGAGTTGTGCTTTAGTGATAGTGATTTCTGTAAGTAAGCTTTCATTAAAAACTTCCCATTTTCCTTGATAAAGCATATCATTTACTTCTTCTTCAGGCATTTCTTTTCCAGCAACTTCAAGTTGACGGAGAATAAATGTCTTGCACTTCTCTTGCTTTGCTGCGATTGTGTCATTGTATGTAAACATAGTCCGCTGAAATTGGCGGAACATTGCAGCATGCTGAGATTTAAGTATCCTTGTCACCACTGACGATGGACCATTTTCAGCCTCTGACTTTTTGACTTCTTTTGTTAAATCATCCAGACCTCTGTTAATGTGTTCTGCTTGGATTTTTATCCCGTTTGTAATGCTAGACTCTCTCTTAAGTAGACTAAACCTTCTCATTGAAGCCACCAGACTTCTCTGTTGTTGCCCAAATTTTTGAACATCATCTGTCAAATTGTTAATACTCTCCTGTAGTTTTTGAATCTCATGTAGGTGTCTCTCAGCTACAGGCTCTCTTTCATAAATAACTGCTTGCTGCAAAAACACCCCTTGTTGTTCTGCTTCTGTAGTCGACACATGCCTCTCTCTAGAGAGTTCGATTTCCTTTGTTCTTTGCTTTAGTTCTTGAAGTCGGTCTTTCATCATACCTTTCCTCTTAAGAAGCAAAAATAATTGTGTCAAACAAATAAGTTTGGCATTTTCTTTCAATAGCAATTGACTTCACATAGCTATGTGTGTCTTCCCGAAAAATCCTCTTAGTTTTCTGAAAAGGTTGAAAAATTAGAGAAATCACTAAGAATTTCCTCATAAAGATAACTGAATAGGAAAAGAAATGTAAAATAATTTAAAAGTTACTGTGCATCTCGTGAGCCTATTGTGAGTCCTGTTTGGTTGAGTGACGTAGCTAAGAAAGCAATGATAAAGATACAGTAGCCCCCAAAATAAGTATTTCAGTTTCATGATACTGTTACATAATAGATTTTTGTGCATACAGAGGATATATCTTAGAATGGAAGATTTGGCCGTATCTTCAAGTTTTAGAAATAAAAGGACACTCTGAAAATGCCCTTACTACTAAAGATACCATTCCCAGTTAATTTGGCCTATGTAATGTTAAACTCCTTTTGCTAAATATGCATAATTTAGTTAAAATTAGTATAGTGACAGGTCAGATTCCATTTGAGGGCTTGAAATAATATAGATAATGTTGAATTTATTTAAAAATATCTGAGGCTTCTAGATGGATTAACATATTTAACATAGCTTTGTTTTTTTATCCATTGCATACATATGAAAACATATTCTTGGTTTGATTATGCTGGTTTCTCATTCTTATTCCTTTCAAAGATATCCAGACTTAGAACAAAATTTATATTACATTCATATTAAGTGCTATTTTTTCCAAACATGAAGATATATAAAGTCTTGTTTTGGGTGCTGATAATATTGACATCATATCCTATGTTGTTAGTTATCCACAGGATTAAATTTGGTGTACATAATTTATAAATAGTGATTTATATACATATATGTTTTTTGTATGTATATATATCAAGTGAAGTGAGTAAGTGGGAAAGCAAACTGGTGCAGCCACTGTGGAAAATAGTATGGAGGTTCCTCAAAAAATTAAAAATAGAGCTACCCTATGACCCAGCAATTGCACTACTAGGTATTTACCCAAATAATACAGAAGTACCAATTCAAAGGTATACATGCACCCTAGTATTTATAGCAGCAATATCTACTTCCAAATTATGTAAACAGCCCAAGTGTCCATGGGCTGATGAATGGATAAGGAAGAAGTGGTGTGTATGTATATGTATGTATGTGTGTATACGCACACACACACAATGGAAAGTTATTCAGCCATAAAAAAGAGAAATCCTGGCGGCGCCTGGGTGTCTCAGTGGGTTAAAGCCTCTGCCTTCGGCTCAGGTCATGATCCCAGGGTCCTGGGATTGAGCCCCACATTGAGCTCTCTGCTCAGCAGGGAGCCTGCTTCCCTCCCTCTCTCTCTGCCTGCCTCTCTGCCTACTTGTGATCTCTGTCAAATAAATAAATAAAATCTTAAAAAAAAAAAAAAAAGAAGTCCTGCCATTTGCATTGACATGGATGGAGCTAGAGTATATTATACTAAGCAAAATAAGCCAGAGAAAGACAAGTACCATATGATTTCACTCATATGTGGAATTTAAAACAAATTTAACAAATTTAAAACAAATGAGTAAAGTGGGGGAAAAGGGAGAGAGGGAGAGGCAAACCAAGCAAGCAACAAACAGTCTTAACTATATAAGAAGAAACTGATGGTAGCCAGAGGGAAGGTGGGTAGGGCGATGGATTAAATAGGTAATGGGGAGAAGGAGTGCACTTGCTGTGATGAGCACTGGGTGTTGTATGGAAATGTTGAATCACTATATTGTACACCTGAAGCTAATATTACACTGTATGTTAACTAACTGGAATTTAAATAAAAACTTAAAAATATATTGAAAAAGGCAATCTGTGTTAAAATATTTTCACAGTACATCTTGATTTTAGAAATGCACTTAATAATACCTTTCATGATATTTTTGCAGATAAGAAGCTGTTCGGGAATTACAAATAGTGCATTGAAACACATCAGTATAAACCAGAGAAAAATCAACCAGTATTCCTAATGTTATGTTGTTATGCTATGGGACTTAGTGTTTAATATGCTTAAGTAAATATTTTTGTCGGTAATTTGGATGTTGTCACAGAAGGCATACTTATCAAATATGTTGATGGCAAAGAATGTGGAGCGATTTTCAGAATGTTGAAGTATAGAATTGGTATTCAAAAATTAAAATAGCACAGAACACTATACTAAAAGTAACAAATTATGTTTAACCAGGACAGATGTAAAATATTGCAACTAGTTGTTTAGGAAACATCTTTACATCTATAAAATGGAAGATCCTGTGTTCATAGCAGTGCTTATGAAAATTACTGGAGATTTCTATCAGAATAATCATGCTTTCTATCAGGATAATCATGCTTTCATGAATAACAGTATCATGTCTAGACTGACTAAGAAAGATGATTCTAGGCCAGATGACTCTAGGCTCTTCAAAGCAAGTGGAAGAAGGACTGTGTTAAGTTCTGATGTTTTGAGATGAAAATTCATAAATTGGAAATTTCCAAACGGTCAGGGAAGGATGAGATTGGAAGACCATAGTACAAAGAGAATCATTGAGAGGAATGGAAATACTTGTCCTGCAAAAGAGATGTAGGGAACACTTACAACTATTTTCTGAAAAGTGTAGGTCTGTATATATAAAAGGGATTAGACTTATTTGGCACTATTCCAAAAGATGATGGAAATTACATGGAGAGAGGTTTGATTTATATATGTATATGTATAAAAAAGAGTTTTTGAATGGGTAGAGTTGTCCCAAGATGGAGTAAACTGCTTCATGAATTAATAAGCTTGTCATCACTGGAGGTGTTCAAGATTCTTGAATGATGATGACCCAGTTGAGAATGTAGAAATGAGGCCTGCATTGCACAAAAAGTTAAACCAGTGTCCTAATAATTATTCCTTTGGTTTTAAAGGGCTAGTATTTTGTCAAAGAATTATTGACGCTTACTATATGCAAAATTTTAAATGCTGTAGTATTTATTCAGTAGTACCTGTCCTTGAATAATTTACTCTCTGAGGGGAATTGGACAGTATATAATTAAATAGATAAATGAGATCATTTTAGATCTCGATAGATAATTAAGCAAGTCTTTTCTAAGGGAGTATTTGCTGTGAGACCTAAAGTTGAGAAGACGAAGAGCCAAGGAATACTATCTGGGGTGTAGGAGATGGGGTGCCAAGTCAATGAATGGGATTCCAGAAAGAATCCCAATAAGTTAACTAATCAATTTATGCATTTTTCTTATGGGGAAATTGAGAATCAGGAAAGTTAAATGTCTTACCCAGAGCTTGTTAGTAGTAGTACTGGTTAAATAATGCCAGATTTCCTGGCTGCTAGACCAGTGCTTTTCCCGTGTAAGATATATAACAAATTTCCCCGAGTATATATATTACATAAAGCTTAGATCATCTACATGCTCTTTTGTATTGAGTATTTTATTAAATATCTTATGATTATGTTGGTATTGATATTTAAAAATACTCAAAAACATTGGGAAGTGATTATAGAAACTTTTTCTTAGGTGGCAACTTTCTGAAAGCAGAATAAGCAACCATAATTTACTATAGACCTCTGATAAAGACTAATTGTCTTTCCAGTGTAGAGGGAGGTTGATACTAATTTCAGTTAGTTTAATGATTTATCTTGAATAGTCCCCTACTCTTTGTTTGATTTAGTGTTATTTATTACTTCCTTATCTGTATGTTCTCTCTGGCATTACTTTATTGATGCTGAAAATCATTTCCTCCCCAAAGTCTTTTTTTTTTTAAGATTTTATTTTTTATTTTTTTTAAAGATTTTATTTATTTATTTGTCAGAGAGAGAGAGAGAGAGAGAGAGCGAACACTGGCAGAGGGAGGCAGAGGGAGGCAGAGGGAGAGAAGCAGGCTCCCTGCCGAGCAAGGAGTCCGATGTGGGACTCGATCCCAGGACGCCGGGATCATGACCTGAGCCGAAGGCAGCTGCTCAACCAACTGAGCCACCCAGGCGTCCCTAAGATTTTATTTATTTATTTGTCAGAGAGAGAGAGAGAGCACAGGCAGCCAGAGGCAGAGGGAGAAGCAGGCTCCCTGCTGAGCAAGGAGCCCGATGTGGGACTCCATCCCAAGACGCTAGGATCATGACCTGAGCCGAAGGCAGCCGCTTAACCAACTGAGCCACCCAGGCATCCCTCCTCCCCAAAGTCTTTAAGATGTCATGCTGCTTTTGTTATACCTGTAAACTTTTTCTTTTTTAAATTGGCTTTTTAAATATGATTTTTATTTTCCTCAAATTAACACATACAGGCAGTTTAAGAAGTCAAATCACTGCAAGGGTTGTCAAGATAAACTGCTGATACCTGCCCGCCCCACCATATCTCATTTCCAGTTCCCCATTCCCCAAGGCAGTAATTTTCAACTCCTTAGCTGTATGTTGCTTTTAAACTCTCTGTGTCTAAGTAATTTGCCTATGTAGGTGTTTCTGCTTTTTCAGTTCTAAATATTATATTGAATCTCTGTTATGAAAGATGTGGATTTAACTTTCTTTTAAACCCCAAGCCTTCCCTCAGTTTTTCCTTTCAAAATAGTTATATCATAATTTTTGCTTTGTCAGTATTCTGTGCTTACGTTATCATAATTACACAATTTCCTAGTTCAAATATTATGTACGCCAGAGTCACATAAGGTACTATGGTCATGTTTCCTTTCTCAAATAATTTTTTTCATTGTTTCTTGGCCTTTTCAGTGGATAGAGCTAGGAAATGTATACTTTAAGAAAGCTTTTCATTGAAATATTTGCATGTAATGAGAAAATGCCCAAAATAAAAATGTATAGTTTGATGATTTTTCACACGTACATGTAACTACCACATAGATCAAGAACGATGTAACTTTTAAAATTTCTCTTGAAGATACTAATTACCTAAGTTTTTCAATTGCCTCATTTTGTGTGTGTGTATTACTAATTCATTCTAAAACTCTTCAGCTGAACTGAAAGTATCCTCTCAATACTTAAATATAGTAGATATTCTTTTTATAGTAGGTATTCTTTTTCTTTTATTTCCTTTATATTACTGTATCTTTTGAGACTTCTTTCCTGGAACCCTCTAGTATGACCTGATTTACTACACAGCTCTTGTGTTTAGATATTTTTCTCTCTTGTGTATTATCTCCCAATTCCCACTTCCTCATCTCTTTTCTTGGTTTATCCTCTTGAATACCACACTTTCATATTTGAATAAAAGGTACTTTAAGGAATGCTTCAAAAATATATTGATAGTATTTTTTATTCATTAATGTTGATAATTTTACCAGGAAAAAAAAAAACAAGTAAAACTTCCAAATCTGTTTTTCTGTAGATCTCAATATATTACTAGTATTAAAGGAAGAAGTCAGATTTCTTTTCAGTGCTATGTATCACAGTATGCATATTATAATAAGTAATGTTTATATGTAATTAGCCATACAGTTTATACTGTGTTCATCTTGGTTTAGGGATCCAGTGTCTTTGTTTACTTCTTTTGAACATTTAAAGTGTATTTATGTTAAAGATACTTTACATTATTAGATTATTTCTCATTTCTTAGGAATAAATTCCTTTGTTTGTTGTGGCCACCGACTGTTTCTTTGGGTGGTGGGCAAGTGTATTTTGTGAACTTTGTCAGTAGTTTGTCTTAAGTGGGTAATTACATTATACAAGGATGCCCTGAGTGCTCTGCATTATAGATACATTCTTAACCTATTTTTTGTGTTTGGTACTACTAGGCCCCTTTGGAGCTTGCCCAATTTAGTCCAGGTAGAATAAATATGGGCTTGATTTTTCTCTAGTGATTTCTAAAGCCCAGGTAATGTATATATGGGTCTATTTCCCCCCTCCCCCCCAGTGATTTTTGGAGCTCCAGTGAATACCTCTCTCCTGCTATAATCTTGGACAAACCAACAGCTTTTTAACTGTATATGGACTATATTCGATTTTTTCTAGTGTGCTACTTCATCAGGGAAGCCCAGTTTTAGTCCCCTCTTATGCAAAAAACACTAAATCCCGGCCCCTAAGGGAAAGTGTTTGCATAGAGTTTGCTTTAATTCCTACTTTCCATTTTGACTATGAACGTGTTCCTTTTTCAGTTCTGGCATCTGGAAGTTTAATTTTCTACTTCAGATATAATGATGCCGTTTTAAATTTTATCTTTTTAATATTAAACAATTTTATATGTTTGTATAAGAGGGAGGTTTATCTCTATATCTTGACTGAAAGTCGTAGGTGATTATCTTTATAGAGATAACTAATTCAGAATGTTCCTTAAATCCTTGTTAGTCTGTTCAAAAATTGACTTAATGTAGGTACTCACGTGCACTTACATGTTATATATAAATTGTATTTTCTAGTAGTTGCATGCTCATAACTACATGCATAACTATTTCCAATTTAACTCTTAATCTTATAGCTTCATAAAATAGAATATTAGGCAAGGTGAGATATCAAAGCATGTTAGAATTTGAAAGTTGGATGGAGTTCATGAAGCCGTAAAGTATAATAGCTTAGGCTGCATGAAATTGATGAGACCACCACTGTAAGTAATCTTTTCTGTACCTTAAATTTATTTTTCTTAGTTTTGGAAGACTTCTATCCAAATATGAATCTTTCAGACTTTTTAGCTTACTCTATTGCTATGCAGTTTTGAATTGTACTATTAATAACTGACTTATCTTTAAGCTTAAACGTGGTATTTGCAAAAAGAAAGTTAGAAGACTAATTTATAAATATGGTAATCAACTTTGGAAATTTGTTCTAGGAAACAGAAAAGTAAACCTTGTATGACTCAAAAGTTTCTCCACCCTATTACAAACAGGGGACATTCCCAGAAACAAATGAATAAAAATTACCTAATGCTTTAAGAAATATGCCTTGGGATAGATACTGACAGATTTATGGATTTTTTTTTTCAGTAAGACATTTCTTTCTATAGTTAACTGTTAAATACAATATTTTAATAAATGTAACCAGTTTTTTACAACATAAAATGGAGTATTCTTTTGCTATTATGAATGGAGACAAATTGTAGTATTTTCCTGATTCAAGGTGAAAGCAGCTGTTACTGAAAAATTCACCTCTTTTGCTACTTAAATACGGAAAACTAAAAAACAGAATTTGGCAAATTGCATATATTCTCTCAAAGTTTAAATTATCTGATATTTTTTGTAATGCAGTCTTTTTTTTTTAAGATTTTATTTATTTATTTGACATACAGAGATCACAAATAGGCAGAGTCAGGCAGAGAGAGAGAGAAGGAAGCAGGCTCCCTGAGGAGCAGAGAGCCTGATGCGGGGCTCCATCACAGGACCCTGGGATCACGACCCGAGCCGAAGGCAGAGGCTTTAACCCACTGAGCCACCCAGGTGTCCCTGTAATGCAGTCTTTTAGTGTTTTTTTCATTCTACTTATTTGTTGTAAATAAGTTGTTAAATTAACTTGCTTAATGCAACAAGACCATTTTTGTTTAAATACTTAAGAATTCTATAATTTTGAACTTTCACTTATTTGATTAAGTTGTGTGTACATGAAATGATTCTTATATTAAATTTAAAACTACATAGCCATGTAGATAATATGTTATTGGTATATCACAGCCAACTTTCAAGTCTACCCTTAAAATATTATTTTGAGTGAAAATGAGTTATTAAGTTTTAACATTGTAGGAATTAAAAAGTAACTTTAAAGAAATATCAAAAAGTAAAATAAGTTTTGGTTAAGCTTCTATTTATTGCTTAAGTTTGAAAGTATCAGACCTACCTATATATACGTTGCATTTAAATAATGCTGACTTAAATTTTTTAAAGTGTCAAATCAAATATATTTACATAGAATTTTATAATTTAAGTACTTTTAATATACTAAAACATTAAAAATATGAGCATTTTGATATTTTTACTGTAGTCCTTTTACAACAAAATTATTTTCTAATTTCTTCCAGTTTAAAAGATTTTTGGAAACAACAATGAAGAAATTAAGACCTTATAGAAAATTACCTTAACTTAGAAAAAAAAAAGTGCATGTGTGTCAAATTCAGGCATAAGCTTCTTTTCACAGTTAAATGTAAAAGTGTTCTCTAAAGCAAGCACAGTATGACTAATTTATAATCTGTCTACAAAAGAAAGAATTTTAAGTTTGTTTTTAGCGGAACTGACTTTCTCATGTTTCCAAAATGAGAAGTTATTTTTTAAAGGAATTAAAAGAAAAAAGTTGATTTTTATTACAGTGGTTTATTTATAAGAGTTCTAAACCCAAATCTTATTCAGTATATTTGCAGTATAAATTAACAGTTCAGCTACCTGCGGCCTGGTCCAACTCTGAGCAAACCAGTAACTTTAATTATCTATTGAGTTATTTTTAAATGTGACACATTTCAGTCTATGGATGTTTTGCATTGAAAAGTAGAAAAAAAAAAAGAGTAGTTTATTTACCTTTGTCTTGTTCTTTTTGTTGCTTTCCACTTGTGGTGTTGGAGTCCTGCCCTTAAGAGAAAAACTGAGTATCATCTATAACGTTTCAATCAATTATTTAAGCCTGTGTCTTATGGTTCACAGGCTAATCTCTGTATGGTTTTCATATCGTTAATGTAATTGAAAGCTGAATAATGAAGTCAGGTAAGTTAGACATGAAGTTGTCCTTTTGCTGTTAGTATCAAATGAGAAGAACAAATTGCTTACTTCACACCTGGAGAATCCGGTTTTGCCAGTTAGCCGCCCATTCTTGAGATTAAAGGAAGATCATTTTCATTGGAGCTAGCTGGTAACAGGAAGTCCTTGTTAAACTGCCTACATAGAATATTTGGCACAGACTCTGTAATTCCAATTCTGTATTATATATAAAACACATTACTCACAAAAAAGGTGATTTGTATTTAAACAGAGGTTATTTTGTTTTCTTTAGATGTCAAAACTTGCTAAAATATACAGAATTTAGAATAAATAAGAATGGAAACAAGCTTGGTATAAATGCTTTTTGTTCCATTTACTTTAAAATGATTGAATTCTGTTTTATTTTAGGAAATCCCAAAGGCTTACCTCATGAAATCATCACATTTCAGAACTACAACAGCCAGAAAAGAGCTTGTCTTTAAACCTTCCACTCTTTTCTTTTTACTTATATCTGCTTTTTTTTTTTAAAGATTTTATTTATTTATTTGACAGAGATCATAAGTAGGCAGAGAGGCAGTCAGAGAGAGAGAGTGGGGGAAGCAGGCTCCCTGCTGAGCAGAGAGCCCGATGTAGGGCTTGATCCCAGGACCCTGAGATCATGTCCTGAGCAAAAGGCAGAGGCTTAACCCACTGAGCCACCCAGGCACCCCCCACCTTTTTTTAAAGATTTTATTTTTTATTTATTTGGCAGTCAGAGATCACAAGTAGGCAGAGAGGCAGGCAGAGATTATATCTGCTATTTTAACTTTAAAATAAGTTACTTGCATAGTTTCAGTGCCGAAAACCTAAAGTTGTGCATCAATCTGTGATACTGTTTATGATATCAGTATAACAATTCAAAATTAATTTTTACCAGAGTAAAATATTTATAAAAAGTATTAGAAATGAAATTTATCTCACAGTACTAAATATCCTTACCTTCCCTTTTTTACTTTCTGAGTTGTTATGATTTAAGAGTAAGAGGAGGTACTTTGCTATAATACCTATCAAAATAACATTTGCATTTATTCTTTGATTTAGTAGTCCTACTTCCTGGAATCTGTTCCTGAAGTAAGAAATAACTCCTTCACACACTTAATTTTCACAGCACTCTTTATGAAAACAAACCACTGGAAACAATCCAAAAGTCCATGGTCCCCAAATTATGTATTTTATTTTATTTTATTTTATTTATTTTTTTTTAAAGATTTTATTTATTTATTTGTCAGAGAGAGAGGGAGAGAGCGCGAGCACAGGCAGACAGAGTGGCAGGCAGAGGTAGAGGGAGAAGCAGGCTCCCTGCCGAGCAAGGAGCCCGATGTGGGACTCAATCCCAGGACGCTGGGATCATGACCTGAGCCGAAGGCAGCTGCTTAACCAACTGAGCCACCCAGGCGTCCCCAAATTATGTATTTTAAAATACCATTTCCCCCATATACATGTTTATATTTTCAAAAAGGAACAGTGGGAGGATGAACTAAAAACTAATGAAAATTATTACCTAAAGGAGAATGGAGGAAATAGAGGAAAAGGGACAGAGATGGAAAATAGTTCTGATTGTACCTTGTTTTTATAGTTTTGAATTTGGAACCATATAAACATTCTATCTCTAAAAGGCATAAGAAGCCTGAAACAAATGAACCCAGGTACATATCTAGGTGGTGGAATAGCCAGACAGAGAAGGATTATTCCAAGTAATTTTAAAACTAGAATATTTTGACCTATGCATCTTTTGTGGGATCTTAGAGACAAAAATAATCACAAAGAGATCTTGACCTGAATTTAGTAGGATTTTTAGTAATAATACTGATATTGTCATGTTAAAACTCATATATGTTGTAAGATAAGGAAATAGTCAATGCTCGTGTTATTAGGAACTGTAGTTTTCAAGCATAGAAGAGACACAATTAAGCTAAGTAAAACATAAGTAATATTTGATTTAAAATGGAAAAATCAATATGAGCTCATGATTTAATTTTTTTTCTTTCTTAAAAACAACATTTTTCCTAGCTTTATTCACTCATGGTCTAGAAGCAATGGCATTAGTAGCAATAAATGCCCAGAGTCCCTAGATTGTGATCTTTAAAGTACCATTTCCTTCCTTACTGAAAAGAATCAGGACTCTTTAGAGAAATTGATGATTCCAGGTCTGGCACTTTTTTTTTTCTTTTTTTTTTTTTAATAAATCTAAGAAGCTATCAAAGCCTATTGGAGTTGTACCAAAAGAACACAGGAGCTAGTTCAAAGGGGATTCCCACTGACTAAAAATGGGTAACTTTGAGCTTCAAACATAACAATGACTGTAATAATGACGTTAAATACATTTTTAAAACCCGTGAGTTCATAATTATATACCTTCACAAACCAAAGGAAGCAATTTGGAGGTTGATAGGACATCAGTTTATTCTTATGAAAACTAAGAAATGAAGGCAAAGGATCAAAACATTTATGTTGACTTTCATTTGAATCGTATTTAAATAAGAGCTACCAACTAGTTGATGAAAGCTTACTTTTTTTTTTTTTTTTGAACAAAATCCAGCTAGTAAATTCAGAGGGAATATAGAACTAGAAAAATCATGATTTTATAAGCCCTTATAAAATAATGAAATTAAGTAAAGGTCATAATGGCTGTTAAAATCATTCAATGAAAGAATGTTTAGTGGGGAACTTTATTTTGGATGAATCAAGCTAACTCCAGCCAAATCCACTGATCCA
The DNA here is from genome assembly GCA_004024625.1 of Mellivora capensis. Taxonomy (NCBI): domain Eukaryota; kingdom Metazoa; phylum Chordata; class Mammalia; order Carnivora; family Mustelidae; genus Mellivora; species Mellivora capensis. The sequence goes on along the minus strand of PISX010008065.1, from coordinate 23,600 downwards.
ATTTAAAATCACTAAATGTTCTAAAACTAGATATTCTGTGCCTTCTCAGTATCAGCACCATCTGTGAAATATGTTTGTCAGGATTTCAGCTTGAAATTCATCCAGACTATACATCTAACTGCAGCTGTCACATCTACAGATGTGCATCTGACTACAGATACAGGAAATAGTGGGTATGCATGTTAAAATGACCTTGTAAGTAAGATAGTTGAATCTTAAACACAGGAAATTCTATAGAAATGGTACTTGTTTTCAAATAAATGTCATGGAAATGTGGTGGTGGTGGTGTTGCAGGGGTGTAAGTGTTGGGACTGGGGACAGTATTAAAAAGATTTTAATGAATACATTGTAATGTGTATCTTGTTTGGATCTGAATTTGGACATAACATTATAAAAAAGATTGAGGAATGTTAGTTTTTTTAGGTGTGATAGTGGTATTATGGTAATTTTTTTTAATTTTTAAATTTTTGGGTGAAGTAACATAACCGGGCAGGGAAAGTAGAGGATCTGTAGATGAACAAGAATGGCCTAATGTTGATAATGTTTAAAGGTAGGTGATAAGGTTTCATTAAATTTATTATTCTATATATTTATTAGATAATATATTTTTGCCTCTGAAATGTCTATCAAACCCTGACAAGACAGTGTTTTATTTTAATCTCTGCCATCTGATAGGCAAACAGTGTTATTTTGTAGTAACTCCTATTTTTTAAAAATAATTTATTTTGGTTTTTCATTTTGTTTCTCCCCTATTTGTTCCTAACTGAACATCATGGTTTTTATGCCCAATGCTATGCCCAGTAAATTCAAAGTGACCCTACCTCTCCAGTAAGCTGCACATTTATGTGGACCCATTCACACACTGGAAATACAGATGAGCTCAAATATTACAAGCTCAGTATGACTATTTGGTTGTTTAAAACATGAAAGAGTTTGTATTTTAAGACGATAAGGACATGTGAAAGTTAGAATTGATGGTTCAGGGCAGTGGAAGTCCACTTCTTTTTCTTTTTGTAGCTTTTTTTTTGTTGTTGGCCTATTGAACTATTGTTTGTTTTTTTAACACTTCTGGTTAGTTGGTTTTTGCCTTTTTTAGGCCACTTCTTACAAACTTACTTTAGCAGTAATAAATCAAGAAAAAATAATGAAATAGATACTACAATACTTTTTTTAATAAATTTTTTTAAAGATTTTATTTCTTTGAGAGAGAGAGAGAGCACAAGTAGGCAGAGAGGCAGGGAGAGCGAGGGGGAAGCAGGCTTCCCACCGAGCAGAGGGCCCGATGCGGGGACTCAATTCGAGGACCCTGAGATCATGACCTGAGCCGAAGGCAGAGGATCAACGCACTGAGCCACCCAGGCGCCCCATAATACTTTTTTTTTAAAAAGATTTTGTTTATTTATTTGAGAGAGATTCCCCCTAGCATGAGCGGGGCGGGAGGGGGGGCAGAAGAAGAAGGAGAAGCAGACTCTTCCCTGAGCAGGGAGCTTGAGCTGGGGCTCAATCCCAGGAACCTGGGAATATGACCTCTGCTGAAGACAGATGCTTAACTGACTGAGCCACGCAGGTGCCCAGATACTACAATACACTTTTGAACCAGTGTGTTCTGTAATCAATAGGCTTAAATCTTTGGAATAAGAAGAACATAATCAAAATAGTTTTAAGTGGCTTCATGATTATGTATTTGCTATAAAACTACTTCATTTATGTCTCTCTAGGTTGGCAAATAAACAAGACAAGGAAGGGGCTTTAGGAGAAGCTGATGTGATTGAATGCCTGTCTCTGGAAAAATTGGTCAATGAACACAAGTGCCTATGTCAAATAGTAAGTTTTTGGGTTTTTTGCCCTATGAGATATGTTCAGCATAGCTTGGTTTTTATGGAGGTGATAGGCAATTAAATGGTAGACAGCTAACAAAATAATTTATCAGTGTCTTAAAATAATTTTTTTTTTTTTACCCAGGAAATCGCGTTCTCATTTTTCTATTGATACTATTTGCTTTACTGTAACATATGGTTTCTGTTTAGTTGTTACTTCCATAAACTTTAATGATTTCAAAGACTAGATTTGCTTTTTTGTTTAAGAAATTGCTGATAGGACCTGTTAAGTTATACAAACATGTCATGCTATAAATTTTGTAGATTGGTAAAGTATAAATACAAAATTTAATGATGGGAGAGGTTATAATGAGTTTTGAAAAATTGTATCAGGAGAGTTATCCTACAATCTTAATAAAGGTGGACAGAGGATTTAGTTGTTCATTCTGGTTTCAGAAGATGACCATTAGGCCGTCAATCTTAAAAGATATTTATTGCTGTAAATCCCTGGCATATAAAGAGTTAAAACTTTCTGCTTTTTTTTTTTTTAATAAGTAGGGGTATTTTTCCTTTGGCAGAACATTTTTGTCTTCCTTTTTTTTTTAAATATTTATTTATTTAGTCATGAGAGAGAGAGAGAGAGAGAGAGAGACAGACAGGCAGAGGCAGAGGGAGAAGTAGGCTCCCCATAGAGCAGGGAGCTCCATGAAGGACTTGATTCCAGGACCCTAGGATCCTGACCCCAGCTGAAGGCAGTCAGTCAGTGGACTGAGCCACTCAGGCGCCTTTCCATTGAGTTTGTTTAAAATTTATAACTGGCACTATTGACTTCTTATGTCATAATGTGTCTTACAGTTTACAGATATAATCCATGAAATATTTCACCTTATAGGTACTAATATTATATTAGTGATCATTGCAAAGATGTCTTTGTAAATTAAATAAGCAGATGCTTCATATAATTAACTTAATGATTAGTTTTGATTTACTGGTAATTATACTTAATGGTTTATGAACAGATATTTGTGGGGAGCTTTTAGTTTTAATGTTCGAGCCAAATAAATTGGTCTTTTTCAGGAACCTTGTTCTGCAGTCTTAGGATATGGAAAGAAAATTGACAAGTCCATTAAAAAAGGCCTTTATTGGCTGCTACATATCATTGCAAGAGACTTTGATGCCTTAAATGAACGCATCCAAAGGGACACAATGGAACAGCGTGCTCTTGAAGAACAAGAGAAACGAGAAAGGGCTGAACGAGTGCGAAAATTACGGGAAGAGAGGCAAGTAGATTTATTTGTGCCACAGCACATGTGCAAAGTAAAGAACATCACAGCTTTATAAATAACTTTATAGTTTTATCTATTCAGTTTCCTCTTGCTATATAAGATATTAGGTAAAGTTTTTATTTCTGTGGATTTTTCTCTATACAAGTTTGGGTGGTAGGATTCTAATTTTCCTAGTGGTGTTATAATAGTTAAATTTATTCCTTAGGTATTATTATACCAGAACTTGAAGATTTTTATCTCTTCTTTTGAGTACTGTTGGTGTAGTGGTTCTCAATCCATGGAGTGATTTTGCTTCTCAGAGGACATTTGGCAATGTTTCGAGATATTTTTACTTGTCACATGGGGTAGCTGGAGTGCTACTGGCATCTTGTGGGTAGAGGCCAGGGATGCTGCTAAATATCTTGTGATACACAGGACCATATCCCACACAAAGAATTATTGGGCTCAGTACTTCAATAGACTGAGAACTCCTTCTTTAGTCTAAGCAAAGATAGAAGGTAAGCTGTTAGTGGATCTGTCAACTGAAGCTAAATCTGATCTTCTACACGAGTTTTGTCAGAAAGCAGATTAAATTGCAATATCTCAGTATTTTAAAATATGTTCCTTAAAATTATTTTAAAAACATAGTGCTTGAAAGCAAACCTTTAAATGGAATTTAGCAAACTCTGAATTTTAAAAAAAGGATTATATAAATTCTACCATAAAATTACAATGATCTGAATGTGTAAGAAAGTACACAGATTTGATTAGTAGTTGAGTTTAGTAATTAATGCCATGATTCATCTTTCTTCCTCCACTGGTTTGTTATGAGGTAGGGAAGGGGAGAAATGAAAAGATATCTATATCTATCTCTCTCTCTCTCTCTCTTTTTTTTTTTTTTTTTTTAAGAGGGAGGGTATAGGGAGAAGCAGAGGGCAAGGGGTAGAGAGAATTCTAAGCAGGCTCCACACCCAGCACGGAGCCGGATGTGGGGCTGGATCTCACAACCTTGAGATCATGACCTGAGATGAAATCAAGAGTTGGAAACTTAACCAGTTGAGCTGCGCAGGTGGCCCAAAATGAAAAGATGTCTTTTTTTTTTTTTTTTAAGAGGGAGGGAGAGCACAGCATAAGCGTGTGCACGCATGCATACATATGCATGAGGGCGGGGGAGGGTCAGAGTATGAGGAAGAGAGAGAATCTTAAGCAGGTTCTGTGCTCAGCATGGAGTCCAATGCGATGTGGAGCTGTTTCTCAACCATAAGATCATGACCTGAGCTGAAGTTAAACGTCAGACACAACCGACTTAACTGGAGCCCTTAAAATGAAAAGATTTTTGAGTGAGTTCCTGTAAGATACAAAGTTGTCTTCCATCTATCTAATTTTGGCCTCCCATGTGCTTTTAACATAGTGGTAGTTTGGTAGGCAAGAACCCACTAATTACCCTTGGTGATGCCTTTATGAGATGCTTCCTTAGACTGTGGAGGAAATCCTCTGATTACTGGTATCTTTCATTTAATTCAGAGAAAGTACTTAACATATTTCTAGAGATAACTCTCCATCCCCACGTGCTCAGTAATATGAGGAGATCATTCATCTAGGTTTTTCTTGATACTAGTGGAAGGTTTTAGTAAATGTGAGAATCTTTGGTTTTCTTTATTCTAGTGTATCATATTTTCATGATACAAAGCTCAGTACAAGTCATTCAAGGAGGTATACCTTTTATTTTCTGAAGACTTTTTTGCTTTTCCTCCATTAAGAACGCAAACAAAAAGAACCAAAAAAAAAAGTTAAATAAATGAAGTCTAATGTTAGTCATTTTTTTTTTTTTTTTTAGTTTTTACCTTTTCCATAAAGATATTCTAGATCATGTTATAGCAGGCTTTTTTGATACCCATTCCTCCTTTCTCCTAGCCATGTAACATGTGGTCTGAGCCCTGTCCTATTGAGCAAAGAGACTCTGTAATTAAAAGTAAATTGGCATTTATTTTTTTTTAATTTTTATTTTTTATAAACAAAAAAAAACACTAAAAAACACCAAACAAAAACAAACAAACAAACAAAAAGTAAGTTGGCATTTAGAAAAGAGTTATTAAAAAACACACACACACAAAAAGCCCTTTTTATTTAATTAAATCCAATGGAATAGGTTCGGATATTTTTGAAAAACAGTAAAACATGCTGTTGTTGATACCTGAAAATAGTATGTCAGTACTAGATTACCTGAAATTACGTAGGAATAAATGAACAACATTAATAGCAATTACTGTCTTGTAGGTATGTTCATTTACAGAATGCTTTTACATACAGAGTGCTTTGTCTACACAACACTATGAGGTAGATATTTTTATCCACATTTATAGAGAAGCTGAAGCTTAAAGATCCAGATAGAAGTCCAGGGTCACAGAGGTAATAAATCTAACTCTTGGCTTCCTTTGTTCGGAATGAATAGATATATCTTTCCATAATAGAACATAATTAATAAATGTCATAGTATTGAGCATTCACATTACTGTACTTACAGTGTAGTTGCAAATCTACAGTACTTATTTTTCTGTCTTCAGCTACTTGTTTTAAAAAATAAGTTATTCTTCATGCCTGGGGCAATGTTAACTATAAATAACAATGATAGTAAGTGTTTAAGTAGTAACTAATCTGGAAATACTTCTTTAATCTGAGTGATATTGGGTAATTTAGTTTTATAGTTTCTCTACTTTTACACAGCAATGATTGTTATCCAGCTCATTTGTGACAGCCCTGAAGAAGGGTGTTAACTAGAGAACTTATTTATTCGTTAACATCAATGAAGAGGGTGGTGTTTGTTTGGGAGGGTAGTTGAGGAATCGAATATATAGAATATATAGACTAACATTAAGAAGTCAAAGGGAATGTTATTTTTTGTCAGTATTTCTTTTTTGTTTTAATTCAAAGGATCAACTATGGATTATTACTCAGCCATAAAACATAATGAGATCTTGCATTTGCAACAGCATGAATGGACCTAGAGAGTATTATGTTAAGTGAAATAAGTCAGACAGAGAAAGACAAATACCATGATTTCACTTACATGTGTAGTTTAAAAACAAACAAAAAACAAAGCAGAAACACACCCATAAGCACAGAGAACAAACTGATGGTTGTAGGGAGAAGGAGAGGTGGACAGGCAGAATGGGTGAAGGGAAGTGGGAGGTATAGGCTTCCATTTATGGACTGAGTAAGTCATAGGATGAAAAGTATAGCAGAGAATATTATAATAGTGTATGGTGACAGTAGCTACACTTGTGAGCATAGCATAATGTATAGACTTGTCAAATCACTATGTTGTACTTCTGAATCTAATGTAATATTGTGTGTCAGTTATACTTCAAATAAAAAGTTCAAATGATAATCTTTACATGGGGCTAAGAGGTCTATTATCTGCATTAGGATTTCAGAAAGTCTCTCAGTAATTCAAAACCATCTCCAGATGTTTAACTTACTCAATTTAATAGCCTTAAACCTATTGCAAGTGTTCTTAAGCATGGTTCAGCATTTTCTCATAAGGAATTCCAAATTTTTCTCTCAAACAATAGAGAACAAAGAGAGCGAGAGCAGGCGGAACTGAATGGAACCAGCAGCCTAGCTGAGTTGGACCCTGAACCAATTATTGTTAATCCTTTCCAGCCAATAGCATCTGTCATCCTTGAGGTAGGGATGGTGGCAAATGTACTTTTTATAACTTAAGTTATGAAGTTGGAAGTTGAGAAAGGAGGTGGGAGAAGTGTTTTACCAGAGATAATTTCTAAAAGAAATTAAATGGATTAATTTTTCTTCTTAAAGTTTGCTTTTTGATCTAATATTAAAAGGAAAGCTGACTTCTGAATTAACTGAGAATGAAGATGGAGATTGAACGTAGAAACTGTCATTGTTACTGTCCTGATAAATCTATTTTTGTCACTTATTTCATATGATAGTAATGTATTTACTCTTATTTACATCGTCTTTCTCCCTGTGTTGCTGTTACTATCCCTTTAAAGTACTGTTTAAATGCTTATGATGCATTTTAGAGTATGTAAATGATTTCCTAATTATTTTCCCAGGATACTTCAGAATGTTTGAAACTATAGTTAAGTTCTTCTATATACAAATATCATTTATTTTAATTTTAATTGTCAGAAGTTTTACCAAAATTAATTTTTAGACTTTAATCAGGAAGAAGTTAAGGGACTGTGTGTGTGTGTGTGTGTGTGTGTGTGTCTGTATATCTCTATCTTCACTCTCATTTTCTGCTGGTGTCCAGAGTTCACATTGGCCCTTGCTTTAATTACCCTCAGCAGCCGTGCCTCCTTAGAGGCAGAGCTTCCTAAATCTCCATTCACTTAGAGCTTAATGTGGCAGCTGGCTTGGTGGTCCCACCTGCATATTCTCCATTCCTCTTCCCCTGTCACTGCCTCCTTCCACACAGGTGCTCATCTGGAAAGGTGGATGATTGTTTCTTCCTTGGGGCTGCTGCTGAGGAGGGAGGCAGCTCCACAGGTAAGAAGATGATTGGATAGTTTTGGTATTGCTTTATTTTGCAGAATAATTGGTAATATGAGATAGTTTTTCTTAAGTTGCCTAGATAACATAAGGTTAATTGTATTTAATCTTTTTATTAACCCCACTACATTTACCTTAAGTATATGCTTTTTTAAGTACATTAAAGGTGTCTTAATAACTTGAGCTATTGATTTATCTCTATCCTGTTAAATACTATGGTTGCCAAGTTTTGTTGTATGTTCTTTAAAAAATACTGATAGAGGAAGGAAATCAAGATTGATTTTTCACTTTGAAACATGCATTTTCTCTATATTTGTAATAAAGCTCACCTTGTACATGATGACTGATTATTTTATAGTATCATGGTTATAAATTACTTAGATGGCCTTAGTGCTTCTACCAACATTGTATATTTGATGATAGGAATATGTGAACAATAATGGTGTATAGCATAGTATACCTTAAATTCAAAGTCCCTGAACCTAATTTGTGGCATGCAGAAAGTACAGACAGTTATTAAGCTTTTAAATTGTGTTAATTTTAAGAAGATGAGCAGTAAAGAAATGAAATAAATGAAAACAAATTACCTAAGGTCTTCTTTTAACTTAGCAAATTTTTTTTTCTTTCCATAAAACTTCTCCTTTAAAATGTTTGCATTTTAGAGAAACTTTACATTCCTTTGATTTCTACCAGAGATAATAAAAATTGTTAGGTATTGTTTCCAAAACAGACAGACCAATCAAACCCAGTTATGCATGAGCACTTAGTATAAGATAAAGGTGACATTTCAAATCTGAGAAAAAAGGGAGTTAGAATAATGAACAATTATTTGGAAAAAAGTAAAATTAATGAACAGTGTGTACCAAATTCAACTCTGGAAGACTTACATGTGTAAAAAAAAGAATTAAAAGTACTAGCATATAATGTAGTTGAACATTTGTATATAGTTGGAGGAGAACTTTTTTGTGTGTGTGTTATGTTAGTCACCATACAGTACATCATTAATTTTTGATGTTGTGTTCCAAGATTCATTGTTTACTTATAACACCCAGTGCTCCATGCAATACATGCCCTCCTTAATACCCACCACCAGGCTCACCCATCCCCCCCATTCCCCTCCCCTCTAAAACCCTCAGTTTGTTTCTCGGAGTCTACAGTCTGTCATGGTTGACAATCAAGCCACAAATCATGAAATGAAAAACAGATCAGTCTTATTATATCAATTTTTAAACATCTGTTCTATGAAGTTAAAGGCAAAGAACAAACCTTAATGAGAAATTTTTGAGACACGTAAGACAAAAAAAGAACCTTTAAAAATTCCTATGAAAATAATGAGGATCTAATAGAAAAAAAGGTTTTGAGTTACCATGGATAGTTCCCTACAGAAAAAAATAAAAATGACAATAAAGTTACTTAATAGTTCATCTTCACTAGCAGTAAAAAATAATTAAATTGGATTAAACTAACACTGAGGTAAATATATATATATTATATATATATATATATTAGTTTGACGGACATGTAAAAGACTGATGATAATATATAGGCATTGGAGAAGATATGGGGAAATGTCTCTCCTAACACTGCCTGGAGTGTAAATTGACTTTAACTTTTCTGAAGGGCAGTGTGTTACCCAATACTTATTGATCCAAGAGTTCCAGTGTTAGGAATTTATTCTAAAAAACCAATTCAATAATTGTATTTCTTAGAATGAAAAATTGAAAATAATTTGTCTCTTCATTAGGAGTTGGTAAATTAAGTTATGCTATAACCATTCAAAATGATAATATAATTGATGAAAGTAGTAATGGCTAATGGATATAGCATTATATAACACATACAGCTAACACTTTATTGTGGGTCAGGTACTATTCTAAGCACTTCATGTATTCATTGACAAGGAAAGAAATATATATTCTTAAGTAAAAATTTCAAGTCTTTTTTGTTTAAAAAACAAATGCATAAATATGTATATAAAGAGAGACATTCAGTCACATTTATGTATGTTTGTGGGTGGTATATGTCTGTACGTGTGTGGGTAGGAAAAGAAAAACACCTCTTAGTGATTGTGCGCCAAACAGAGATCATTTCTTAATTGTGGAATTACTGGTAATATTTGTTTCTTTGTTTTCTTTCTTTATACTGTGTTTTCTGAAATTTTACCAGTTGCCAATTAGTATGCTTTAGTGATATATTCAACAAATAATTTTTTAATAGAAGTATCACAGTACCCTGAAGTTACAGAATGCTTTTGGATTATAAGATTTCTTCCTTAAAACTGTCTTAGATAACTATAATATTAAAAATGATATATTTCATTTTTGTTAGAATGAAAGAAAACTTGAAAAAGAAAAAAAGAGACAAAATATGGAGAAAGACAGTGATGGCGGCCCCCTGAATCATAAAGTGGAGCATGAGCAAATAGAAACACAGAGCCAGATCAGTGACAGTAGCCAAAAAAACAATGAGCTTGGAATAGTAGAAAATTATAAGGAGGCATTAACACAGCAGTTGGAGAATGGAGATGAGACAGACCAGCGATCATCAGAATCAGGTGATAAATCTAGTTATTAAAAATATATGTATTTATACATATACACACACACACATAAGACTTACCAGTACATGTCTCATTTGTCATGATTATTTTCACAGAAAATAAAATTTGTCTCTAGTTGGAGTATTTGTCATGGTTTTGAGTTTCTTGTTAGTGAATTTGCTAACTTTTGTTTTTATTCATAATGCCTTAAAATGTAGTTCTTTGTAATTTAAATGAATTTCAACAGAAAATCCTGTTTCCAGTTTTATTTCATGAACTTGGAATATTCCAAGTTCATAGTCCCAGGAGTCCTTGGAATGTATTTAACCTTGAAGATGCTTTGATGGGTTTTTTTTGAGTTTTATTTTAAACTTCATAATACTACAGTCAGCATCATTTCTTTTATTGACTTGCTTGTCCTCTTATTTCAATATACAAAATCTTCAGTTCATAATTGCTTTTCTTTCTCTAAGTGGCTATGTGATTTAACAGGATTCCTGTCTTTGGTATCATAGAGAGAATCAGACCACTTGGGATAGGGTGTTTATTATATTACACTGTATTGTTTTTAATCTTGGTTTCCTCATCTCTAAAAGGGAGATTTAGCATCATTTTTTTTTTCCACAGGGTTTTAAGGTTACTTAAAATAAAAATAACCCTACAGTGTTCCTAGGGGAGAGCCTGACACATGACCCAATGATCATTACTTCCTTATGACTTCTAGTTAGCAGTATAGTTTCATTATATATAAGAATTTTTGTCCAATATCAGGAATGTTATGAAAATAAGATCATAATCCCTGAGGTTCAGATTAGCTAACGGATATTTTGCTGTATAAAAAAATTAGATTTGAAAGTTATACCTTTTTTAAATTGGGAAGGTAGGACAGCCATATTCTTACCCATGTAGTTCTTAACTACATGGGTAAGAATATGGCTGTTAACAGAGTTAAACAGAAAGTAGATTTAAAGTGGCCTCTCAATATATTGAAAGAACTTTTGAACACTAATACTCTTTGTTAAAGAGCAGAAGATTTGGCAGATTATTTGAAAGTATAGCATAGGAAGATTTAAGATAGTCAATCACATAACTATAGTAATAATATATTTTATGCTATAGACTATAGCTTCAGATTTATTATTTAATGCAGGATTATGTTATTTAACATAACAATCCTATGGTATGTTATTCCCATTATTTTGAAAAGGAAATCAGGGACTTGGAGAGATTAAGTTACTTGGTTAAGATCATACATCTCATCTGTGGCTGGGCTGAGAGCCTGCTTCATACCATCTGCCCATTATCCTGTGCTCTTCATGACCCTGAACTATTCCCATCTTGAAATACTGCATGGTTCTGGACTCTTTCCTTTTTCTCAGCTGTTAAGCTTAGGGTTTAATTGTAAAATGATGTCTTTGTTTTTCTCTGGAGTAAAATGTCTCAAATGACACAAGTAATTTATTTAGAAAAATAATGTGTTTCTAAACATGTTTATATTTCTCACTGCTTTGTAGATTTCATAGATGTTGGCTATTTCTCATATAACAGATAATTCACATTTTACTAAATGTATTACATATATGTAAATTAAGCAGCTGGGATTGTCAATTAAAATATTTCAATAATTTTAGTGTTTGGTTATTTAACTATTATGCCTTACCAGTTTTCATTGTTAAAGTTTACATGTTAATGACATAAATGTCCTTAAATTGTTTGTAAGTACTTAAGTGAGAATCTGTAGTTATTTTTTAGAAAGAATACAGATTCAATTCTGCAGTTTCTAATAATGTTATTTTGCATAACTTATCTGGGGTTATTTTAATGGGTAACATATTTAAATTTGATTGGGGTCTTTTTTCACATTTCAAAGAATTATTTTTGGACTATTTATACCTGGAATCCATTCCATATATTCTACTGAGAGAAATCAACATCTCTCTCCTTTCTCTGGACTATTCTGAGTTTCATGAACATCCCTGCAATTAGACAATTATATTTACTTGATATGACATTTGGAAAAAATGTAAGTTACTTTTGGAATGGTGAACTTGTTTTTGTATTCTAATAACTTCTTATAAAACTTAAATACAGGCTTTTTGCTGTTTGTATCATATTAATTATTCAATAAGTAATCATTTAAAAAAAATTTACTCTTAGTAAAGGCAGATTTACATTTCATTACTGGTAATAAGTTCCAAAGTTGAAGATATAGTTTTCTAGTAATGACAATATGAATAGAAATTCTAGGTCCATTCTTTTTCTTATAGAAGTTTATGTTTTCTCAGAGGCATATAGTTCCATGTTTATATTCTTTTAGATAACAGTAAAAAGAAAACTAAGAAACTAAGAATAAAAAGGAGTCACCGTGTAGAACCTGCTAATACAGATGACTCTGCTCCTAAGAGTCCAACACCACCCCCACCTCCTCCTCCTGGTGAGTAAATTGATATTGATACTAGATTTAGGAATACTTCTTTAAACAGTAAGGAAAAATAAAGAAATTCTGTGATTTTATTCAATATGTTTACTTTTTTGTGAATTTATGAAAAAGGAAGTTTTCTATGTTACTTAGTTCAAAATGTATTGTTAAGTATATATTTCCTTTTTTTAATCAGAAAAAAGTTTTTGCTAAAAGTAAAAAATAGTATGTAAAATTAATAAGAACACTTTACCCAACCACTTCCTAGAATGGATTTAAGTCCTACTTGAAATATCAGTACCCAGATTGCTAAAAGGAATTTAAATTTAATGAATGGATGGCTAATGGAAGTTTTTAAAAAGTTAGATCTTTCTGCTGAAAGTTATCATTTAAAAGCAAGATGTGTGAATTTTTCCAATATATTTCCAACATACGTACTGACCTTCTAAATTGTCATGAGGATTAAAAGGAATATTGATTGCAAAACACTGGTATGTGCTAACTGCGTGGTGATTGTGAGAAATTTCTCAGTACTAGGCACAGTACCTCACATACCATAGGTGCGCAATAAATATCTAAATGTATATGTTTATAGTGTCCTTTTAACCCTGTTAGAAGGCTTTAGGTGGTAATATTTTCCTTTGGGAATTATTTTAAGACTCATTTCTAGTATTTCATTTATTAGTAAACATTTGTTTTAGCCTTTGCTAGGGGTTGGAATAGTAACCTACGGTAATTTTTGATGGTGGTGAAGATGCTTATATTTTTGACTAAAGATAAGTTAAAAACTTAAAGCAGATGTTACCAGCCTATAATTACACTTCTAAATAAAAACTATTTCAAATAACTTTGTGGTTATTCCATACTGTGTCATTCAATATACATATATGACTTGACATCGAATATTATATACATTCCTGTCAAGGGAGGGATCCTCTCAACAGACCTAAAGAGACATTGTTTAACAGTGTTTTAAAATCTTTTTCTTTTTCTTTAGTTGGCTGGGGAACCCCCAAAGTCACTAGACTTCCAAAACTTGAGCTTCTTGGTGAAACACGTCATAATGGTAATGCAAAAGGATCAGTTTTCAAGTATACGTATTACATCCACTTTTCTTTACCTCATTACTTCAACAAATTTTTATTTTTGGAAGGCTTTCAAGTTCACAACCATCCTTTTTCATTATACTTCACTTTTTTCATTTTATTTAATTTTTTTATTTTTTAGTGCCTTTTGCCTCCATATAATTTGTTTACCTTGGAATACAGATGTAAAAATAATCATAGTTCATGTTTATCCACTATATATTTATGTAAAGTGGTATGAAAAGTGAACAGTTACAAAGAAATTTAAATTAAATATGAGACATACAATTATACATAGTGTTAAAAACAGCATTGTCCTATATGTGCTCAGTATACTCTGTGATAATGCCACATTAATGGTTCTTTCTCTGTTCCTAATAAGACCCAGCTGCTGAATATTAAAGTCAAGTAAAGATCAACACAATTTGTAAAATCAGAGACTAAACCAATAAACCAAATAAAGTTCAGCTAAATTGAAAGTTACTAAAAACTTATCGACTCAAGAAAACAGTTTTCCTTGGATTAAATTAACATAAGGTGTAATCTCGTGAATATATGGCATTAGAATTCCATAACTGGAAAACTAGAGAAGGGACAGTTGGGTATAGAGAACTGCCTGATACAGCAGACCGAAGTTCTGATTTCAAAGCATCAGCTCAGGCTCTTTTTTTTTTTTTAAAGATTTTATTTATTTATTTATTTATTTGACAGACAGAGATAACAAGTAGTCGGAGAGGCAGGCAGAGAGAGGAGGAAGCAGGCTCCCTGCTGAGCAGAGAGCCCAATGTGGGGCTATATCCCAGGATCCTGGGATCAAGACCTGAGCTGAAGGCAGAGGCTTTAACCCACTGAGCCACCCAGGTACCCCAGCTCAGGCTCTTTCAATAAAATGTTTCTAGAATGCAAAAAGGTAATTATGTGTTTTGTAGCTCAATAAAGTTCTCCATCAAGAATACCCAGTTCCCTTTTTGACGACTCTGTTTACCTACCTCTAGAGCTTGGATACCTAAGGAGATCCTTTTACCAGGAAAGAAAGTCAGAAGTTTAACGTTTACAAAAGCATTATCATGTAACTTGAAATTATGTCAAACTTGTAAAATATTTTTATTCAAAAAGTACATAAATACTCTTTTTTCAGAATACTTTAGGGCTGTAATACAATATACCTTTCATAATCATTAGTGAAAATGAAAGGATTTTTTTCATTTCTAAATACAGAAAAGTTTGTTCTTAGACTGTATCAAAATTATAATGAAGTCACATCTGTGGTTGAATTTACATCATGTTTTTATTGACTGTAATATGTTAGTTCATGTTTAATGATACATTGTATATGTTAGCACACATCAGTTTAAATATTCCCTGTGTTATTAAAAATTAGGTAAAGTTCATATACATATGTATGTATATGTACACATATATAGAAAAATACTAATTTCTCATAGGACAGACATTTTTTCTCTTACTGAATTTTAGGTATCCAAAAAGCAATGTTTTTGTATTTGCTACCACCTAAGATATTGGTGATACCAAGATGAGTAAGACATAAATTCTGTATTTCTTTAGATTCTGGTCTAATAGAAAAGAGAATACTTGAATAGAAAAGAGAATACTGTAGTATATGTGACAATTCGTAGTATACAGTAATAAGTTCTGTGGTATGGAATTGGAGTACTGCGCACAAGCTTCATGGACAGTTAGTCAAAGTGGTATACAACTGGGTCTTTGAAGAAGGAGAAGTCAGTAAGCAGAAGAAACAGACTATTCAAAGGTGGAGAGTTGGGAAAGGGTTGCTTATTGAAAATAATGTTTCTTGTGATTGGAGCTTAGATTCACGGAGGTACGGTGAATAAGAAAGAGAACATTTGAAGTTAGAGAGTTTTGAAACTGGAATTATGGCTTAGAGTCAGATTGTGAACCTCATATATATACATTAAGATGTCTGGACTTGTTATAATTTTCCAAGAGACACTATACATTTTTGAGCAGGGAAGTAATGTTACTGGAGGTGTTGAGGAAAATAATTTTTGTCACAGGAAAAGTACAGACTTACTGGTGGCCACACTTGAGGTAAGGATCCCATCTAAGTAGGCTATTCTAGTAGTCACAATGAGAAGTGAGGAGTGGAAATTGGAATGGAGAGTAAAAAATGTATGCAGGAAATATCTTAATTATATTAAGTAGTATTTGATGAATGAATGTATGGGCGGAGGGAAAGAGGAATAGAGGATTGTTTACTCAAGCAGCTTGAAGGTTGGTTCTGTCTCTAAGATTGAAAATACTTGAGGAAGGAAACCTGCTTTGGAGGTGTCTGTAGGCTTATCTATTTGGAAACGTCTCTTGACCAATAAAAGTAACATTCAAGAGATCAGGAGAAAAGAAGGGACTCAGGTGAGTGGAGGGTTTACAGATTTTTTTTTTTTTTGTCGCCATCTCACAATAGGAATTCTTTGCCTATAATAAATTGTCTGTAATCTTTACTGAATGAATTCAGGAGGGGATGTTAGTTTCTTGTTTCTGAAGGAAATTTTGTAGAATGAGGAGAAAAGAAGTAATGGTAGTATTCAGGGGGAACATATTTAAGGGCAAGTGGAGAAATGTCAAAAATAGGTTGAGAAGGTTGTTTTTTGTTTGTGCTCACTTTCCTGTGTTTGTTTTTAAATTAGAATTTCTGAGAAAGAGTTGTAATGAATTAGTTAAGTTTAAGACCACCATATCCTAATATTTTAGTCAGTTTTCAGTATATATTAGTAAATGTAGCTTCACAGAGCAGAGAAGAAAACACTATAACTTCACAAGTTTTAAAATATTTTTTGTTTTCTTCACATAAATTTTAAGTCAAAGTATACCTAACCTGGATTAAAAAAAAAAAAAGTACAATCAACTCTGCTTTCATTAATGGGGAATAAAGCAGGTATAATTAAAAATTCTAATAAAAAACCTTAAATTTATTTTTAGAGTTTTTCATGGGATCTTCATTGGAGATGCTCATAGCTGCCAATTTTATAATTGCGTCCTCCTCTTTTCTCTAATTTTATACACATTTATTTGCATTTGTTGAAAGGCAAATAAATAACAGATACATAATGAACTAGAGTACTAAGGCTTAGCACTTAAATTTTACTGGGGTGAAAAACAATTTTTTATAGTTACACTGAGAATTTTTAAAGCAGATTCATACCTTTTCTTTGCTAATAGACATTTGTTTTGATAGCAGTTTGATTTTACTTTTCTAATTATTGTCTGTAATGCTTGTTCAGTGTAACAGGTAAGACATGCATGGAGAAAGGAGACTTAAAAAGAGAATATGTTTACTATATAAACACTCTCAACCCATACTTCATTAACATGTTGTGTGTTATACATTATGAGAAATAGATCAAGGATTCTGTTAGCTAGAAATACCAAATGCACTAAACAAAAGAATATTTCTAATCTTAAAATGTGAATGAAGATAAAATTTTGTATGCAGTTTTACTACCCTTCAATTTGGTGTTTAAAAAGTTTGAAGCTCTTTGTAAAAATGTGTGTTTGCAATTAAGTTGATTTATTATCAGTTAGTGCTCAGTTATCATCAGTTGGGTACTAACATCGACTTATACCCCCTACAGTTAAGACAATAAGAAACATACTTTGTATAGAATGATTTTATTTTCTGGCAAAGAAATAATACAGAATCCTTACCTCAAAAATAAAATAACTTCTTGGGAGGGAGAAAGATAATTCTTGCCGTGTGTATGTGATTTCTCTTTTTAGGAGTATACTTTTAAATTCTAAAAGTATAATATATTAGGAAGTATTCTCACCTTGGGTTAATTTTGAGTTCTGTTATGTATTAAAATTCTCATTAAGTTTGATTTTAAGAAATTAGAAAAGTCATGCGTAAAATTTGTCAAAATTGTTTTAATTTTAGTTATAACAACAATTTAGTAATAACATTAACTGTATACTCTGTATTCCTGGCATATTGCTAAGCACTTCAGGTACATTAATTCATTTTAATTCTCCTAAAATCCTTGTAAGATGGACAGAGACATCCCCATTTTGTGCAGGAGGAACTCCAAGGTCACACAGCTACTAAGTAGCAGTATCTAGATTTGAATGTAGGTCTGTCCAGCTTTGAAATCCATACCTTTAATTCATTTTGTTTTACTTTAATTACATTTTGTTGCACAGTTACATCGAGACTTATGAGGGCATCCTTGCAGTTTACTGGTTGCATGGAATTTATAGTTGCTTGAAAAGCCATTTTCTCCTAACACTTCTCTATATTTAAAGTAATTTTCTTGTAGACAGTCTATTGTTGGATCATATTTTTTGATCTGCTCTGCCAGTCTCTATCTTTTAATTGTTGCAGTTGTACCATTGACTTTCAAAATGATTATTGGTATAGTTGGATTAATATCTAGCATATCCATTACTGTTTTCTATTTGTTGCCCTTATTCTTTGTTCCTATTTTTGTCTTCCATTCTTTTTCTCCCTTTGTGGCCTTTTTTTAAAAGATTTATTTATTTTAGAGAGCGAAAAGAGAGGGAGTGGGCTGGGGAGAGGGCAGAGGAAGAGAGAGAATCTCAGGCAGACTCCTCGCTATGGCAGAGCCTGTCCTGGGGCTCCATCCCACAACCCTGAGATCATGACCTGAGCTGAAACCAAGAGTAGGACACTTAACCAACTGTGCCACCAAGGTGCTCTGCCTTTTGTAGGTTTAATTGAGCACTTTATATGATTCCATTTTCTCTCCTTTCTTAGTGTATCAGTTAAACTAATTTTTTTTTACTTTTTTTTTAGTGGCTACTCTAGAGTTTGCAGTATACATTTACATTAATCCAAGTTCACTTTTAAACACTATAGATTTAATGGGTAGCACAAGGACCTAAAATAATCAAATAGTCCTAATTCCTTTCTCTGTGTTCTTTGTGTCATTGCTGTCATTCATTTAACTTAATATATAAGCATGTATAAGTGAATATATGTATATATACATACATTCATAAGATATATACCTACACATACATAATCAAAATACATCATTGCTGTTAGTATTTTTTAACCAACTTTTATCTTTTTGATCAATTAAGAAGAAAAATATGTTTTCATTTTACTTATTTCTTCTTTGATACTTTTTCTTTCTTTATGTACATCTGAATTTCTGACCTATATTATTTTCCTTCTCCCTAAAGAACTTCTTTTAACATTCCTTGCAAGACAAGTCTACTCACAATAAATTCCCTCAATTTGTGTTTGTCTTTTTTCCTTTACTTTTGAAGGACAATTTTTCAGGGTATAGAATTCTAGATTGGTGTTTTGTTTTGTTTTGTTTTTTCTCTAAACACTTTAAATATTTCATTTTACTTTCTTCTTGCTTGCATGGTGTTTGAGGAAAAGCTGCATGTAAGTCTTAGCTTTGAGCTTCTGCTGAAAAGGTGTTTTTCCCTCTCTAGCTGCTTTCAGGATTTTTCCTTTTCTTTGGTTTTCTGTAGATTGAAAATGACATGCCCAGATATGCATTTATCCTACTCAGTGGTCTCTAGATACCTTGATCTGTGCCTTGATGTCTGACATTAATTTAGGGGAAATTCTTAGTATTTTTTTTTTTAATTTATTTATTTGTCAGAGAGAGGGAGAGAGAGAGAGCAAGCACAGGCAGACAGAGTGGCAGGCAGAGGCAGAGGGAGAAGCAGGCTCCCCGCCGAGCAAGGAGCCCGATGTGGGACTCCATCCCAGGATGCTGGGATCATGACCTGAGCCGAAGGCAGCTGCTTAACCAACTGAGCCACCCAGGTGTCCCTCTTAGTCATTATTGATTCAAATATTGCTTCTATTCTTTTTTCTTTCTTCTTCTGGTATTTGCATTAAAAATAAGGTATGACTTTTGTACTTGTCCTACAGTCCTTGGATATTCTTTTCTGTTTTTTCCCCCAGTCTTTGTTCTCTTTGCTTTTCAGTTCGTGAGGATTTTATTGATCTATTCTCAAGCTAAGAGGTTCTTTCCTCAGTCGTGTCCCATCTACTAATAAGCCCATCAAAGGCATTCTTCATTTCTGTAACAGTGATTTTTTTTTTTTTATCTCTAGCATTTTTTTGTTGTTGTTCTTTCTTTGGATTTCCATCTCTCTGCTTACATTGCCATGTGTTCTTGCATTCTGTCTACTTTATCCACTAAAGCCCTTAGCTTATTAATCATAGATATTTTAAATTCCTGGCCTGATAATTCCAATATTCCTGCCATGTCTTGTTCTGATGATTGATCTGTCTCTTCACATTTTGGGTTTTTTGCCCTTTCTGGAATGCCTTGGTTTTGTTTTGTTTTTGTCTGACATGGTGTATCAGGTGAAAGGAACTTTCTGAAGTTATTGAATTACTGAAATTGGTTTTCAGTAATATGGTGGTGATGTGTGATGGAAAGAGAAGTGTTCTATATTTCTATGATTAGATCTCAGTCTTTTAGTGAGCCAGTCCCTCTGAACTCTGAATGTCACAAGAATTTCTCGGTTTTTTTCTTCCCCATTAAGTGAACAAAATGGGTAGTGCCAGCTGGAATTGGTGGTCTTCTTCCCCAGGTCAGTTAGGGTTTGATGATACCACAGTAAGTTAGGCTCTAGTTAACTAGTTTTCCCTAGGGCAGGCCTTGTGCCCCAAAACAGAGTGTTCTGGGGTATTTCAAAATGGTTTCTTTTTTTCCTCGCCTGCCAGAAGTGGGAGGGGATTTTTCTTCAATATTTATTGTGGAAATTTGTTCATGTTCCTGGAGACAAACTTCACAATATCGCAGGACTCCTCATATGACTTAGTCTCCTTGGAGTTTTTAACTCTGAGATTTGTTCCTGCTAAGCCTCCAGCAATTCATCAAAGTTCAGGTTTTCCTAGCTGGGCAGTTTTCCTTCCTTTGGCAGTTTCCATTCATGAAAGTGCTCTGGTAAACTGAAACTCCCTATATTTGCCTGTCTGTCTCCGTTATTGAGGCAATGGTTTGTCTTGTGACCTCCCCTCTTATGGAAATGAGATGATTTGCTGATTTTGTAATCTGTTCAGCTTTTTACTTCTTGTTAGGATGGAGTGATGACTTCCAAGCTCCTTAAATGCTGTTATGACTTTGTTAAATTAACATTTGTTAAGTAGGGCCCCTGGATGTTAGACGGTAGTCTTGGTTCAAAAAGGCCACAGGAGAAATTGAGACAGGAGAAATTTATTACTCACAGGCCCTGGAGGAAGTATGTGGCATACCTTGAGGTTTCCATGGGGGAGATCAAGTCAGGGTGCAAGCAGAGAGAACTACAGGAGCTCGGCCATATGCTAACGCCAGATTGGTAAATTCAAAACAAACAAACAAAATGTGGTTTTGTAAGCTCCATCGGGGTCTTATCTAACAGAAGGTTCTGGCTGGTGAGGGACACTGTTGATCACAAAGGGCACTGGATAAGTTATATCAGGAACTTACATTTACTTGTGACGTTGCAGGGTGTTTTCTAGGGCATGTGCTCATTCAGGGCTAGTTGGCCAAACTCTCAATATATCTGAAACTGGAAACAGGACTCTAATACATTTTCAATATATTTATTTCAAGTGATCCTAAAAATCCATGCTTCTAGAATACTTTTAAGGTAATAGGCTAGAAAATAATTACTTACTAAAGGTTTACATATGCTATTAACTCTAAGCCAATTGATAATAATTAAAGGATAGGAACTTTTAAGAAATGTAAAATAAGACTATCTTTGTATCATATACACCTTAAATCACTGAATTATAGTGAAGCATCATTGTAAAATATTACTACTTACCAGAAAACTAAGATAATTAATTCTTTTTGCAAAATACCTACAAGTAATAACCATTGGATGAGAATATGGATGGTACAAATACTGACTTATCAGGGCCTTGGCAAGAGCTTCCATAGATTTTTGAATATTTATTTGTTTTACACTAATATGAACATGTAATTAGACCTGAAAATAATATAAATGTATATATATTAGATAAAGCTTTTTATTAAATCAAGTAGAAATTAATTTATGATCTAGAGTTAGGAATTTGTACTAGTGGTTATATTTTGAATTTATTCAAGTTTTCTTGGATTTTTTTGTGTGTGTGTGTCTATTCTCCTCATCCATTATTCTACCCATCAAGTGAGAGCACTTTACTTTTTTAAAGGTGTTGGTTGGAAAATAATGAATTGTATCAAAAATTCTGATTTACCGTACTGTTTTTTGGTATCCCTTCTTTATGTAGATTTCTATGGAAAGCCACTGCCTCCGCTGGCTGTGCGACAGAGACCTAACAGTGATGCTCATGATGTGATTTCATAGCCAAGTCACATGGATGCACTAAATACAGGCAAGATCAACTAGAGGACCTTCTTTCTCAAAGAAGAAAAGCCCTAAACATTCATGACTAGGGGAAGATAACCATAGCAATTTCAGTAAGGAGTCGAATAGCCAAAGACCTGACTGATCTGACAATTATCCATGTTCTTCACGGTTTAAAAAAAAAAAAAAAAGAGGAAGCGAATGATCAGTAGATGGGATGAGCATTTGAATCAAGTTAGCAGGAGTTATTGTTGACTCTGGATTTTATAGTCCCACTCATGGGCATATTCCTGAAGGAAAACCTTTTCAGAAGAAGAGCCAATGGACTCAGCACACTTTCTTTACTATTTGTTTAATAGTCTTTGTTACTGTATCTTACACATTTTTTGTAAAATACATGCGCATGGAAGGGGAATCTTGGAAATTTATAACCTAAGTTTTTAACTTTTTATATTTTTCTAAAACTTATAAGAATTTTAATTACTATGCTTTTGACTGCACTTTTCTATAGATGCTTTGTTTAATGGAAATGGAGTTGACTTACTTGACAAACATGAACTCTACAAACAGGACATATTTATATGGTTTTAGGTATGTTTTATAATAGTATTGTTCTTGAAATGTACATCCTAATTTTACCTAATTTTAAAATAATACCTTTTAAAACTAGTTTCTTAGATCTTTATTCTTCCAAATTATGTTATCTGAAAATACTACCCAAGCAGGGTTCATTTTGTTGTTGTTTTTTTTTTGTGATGATTGCAATAAATGAAAGAGACTTGAAATACTTTCTTGATTTAAATGCTTTTTAAATTAATAAAAATGTTATATGAGATATTATTAAAATTTTCAGTGAACACCTCATTTATGGTATAGGCTTTTTCAGATCATGGTGCTCGTTGTCACTCCCTCATTCTCTCAGAAGCTGCAGTGACTCTTTTATTCTAATGCTTTTGTGCCTTGAAAATAAAGGCAAGAAGACTGAAAAAGACATTGTGGGTACAAATACTTGGTTTTATAACTAGGAAATGCTTGAGTACTAAGTCAATAAGAATAAAAAAGTTGGTTTAAAATTATTTTTATAAAGAAAGAATTCCAAAATTATTTCTCAATTTAAAATAATAGCACTTCCCTTGCACTGAAGAATGGCATCTATAGGATTCTCTATTTAAGCAAACTTTTAGAAA
Organism: Mellivora capensis; assembly: GCA_004024625.1. NCBI lineage: Eukaryota > Metazoa > Chordata > Mammalia > Carnivora > Mustelidae > Mellivora > Mellivora capensis. The sequence goes on along the minus strand of PISX010008065.1, from coordinate 463 downwards.
TATATTTTGAGTATTAGATCATAATTTGAACTTAATTAAAAGTATATACATTTATATCAAGGTGAAAATGTTATAAACAACATGAATCCTATCACCTTCTTAAATTTGTAAGTTTGGTTAACTTGTACTGACAACAAACATACACTAGTATCTAACAGTAACAAGATTAACTACATCTAAAGCAGTTTAATATGATTATTTTACTTTGGAGCATCACATTTAGTCACATTTTTTAAGCCCTTGAACTTACATTAGTTGGGTCACTTATTACTCTAGTCAGCATCATAATGCAGTCTTCTGAAGTTTTGTGCATAGGACACCAGGCACACTGAGTAAAAAGCATTGTGCTTCAGATATAAAATTCATAACAGCCTAAATTTGATAGGTGGCTGAAATGTAAGCAAAAGCAACACAAGAAGACAAAATGTAAATTTTGAACTGGATTTTAGAGTAAAACTTATTT